>PVJI01008336.1:29417-71929 GCA_004026765.1 Micronycteris hirsuta
AATTCCACTACTGGGATTATACCCTAAGAATCCTGAAAAACCAATTCAAAAGAACCTTTGCACTCCTATGTTCATAGCAGCACAATTCACAATAGCTAAGTGCTGGAAACAACCTAGATGCCCATCTACAAATGAATGGATCAAGAAACTATGGTACATTTACACAATGGAATTCTACGCAGCAGAAAGGAAGAAGGAGTTTATACCCTTTCCAACAGCATGGATGGAACTGGAGAGCATTATGCTAAGTGAAGTAAGCCAGGCAGTGAGAGACAAATACCATATGATCTCACCTTTAACAGGATCATAACCAACAAAAGCAGAAAGCAAGCAAAACATAACCAGAGACCTTGAAATTAGTAACAGTATAACAATAGACAAGGGAGAGGGGGGAGGGGACAATGGGGAGAAGGATTTTCAGGAATCACTGTAGAGGACACATGGACAGAACTAAATGGGAGGTGGGAGGCTAGGGGGCGATGTGGGGCTGGAGGGGAAGGGAGGAGGGGAGGGGAGAGGATGCAAATAACTGTAATTGAACAAAAAATAAATAAAATTTAAAAAAATTTTCAACGTTTCATAATCAAAATGTGAATGAAAACAAAAAAAAAGAAATAAAATATAGACCAATGTGAATACACATACACAAACACACACACAATGTAGAAAATATATAGTGTTTTCTGTGGATTCTTTTATTTAAAAACACAGTGTATTGTACATTTTGGGTAACAAACCATGCTAGTATATGAAGTTTGTCTAGAAGTAGTGCAGCCATTCTTAATATAATGAGAATGGTCTGAGCTCCATAGATGTAACCTGGCAGCCAAGGAGAGTGGACTGGAATGCACACGTGTGAGCAATGATGATATCACTGTACTAGTCAGTGGGGGCGGTAGACACCATTGAGTGGGCATGTGTACTGTGTGGCCTTCACATTCAAAATGACTGAGCGAGAAGAGCAACAAATCTGTGTCACGAATTCTGACCAGCAGGATTCGTATGCCATGGCAGTATGTAAATAATTTTACACATAATACACTGAACTAGAAATTCCGGAACCATGCATCCCCTCCATTATCATCTTGGAGAGGCCCCAAGCTGCCTGAGGACAGGCTTTTTATTGCTGTTTCTTGGGCACTTTACATCTGAATGGTCTTCATTAACTATGCATGGATTGTAGATTTACATTAGGTGGTAGACACCCAAAATGGTACATCAAGAGGTTAGATATGCAAATAGAAAGACAATAGGCTTGGGCTGAACTCACTGGTCTGAGGAAGCTAGGCATGCATTAGCATAAGTTCTTTTGATTCAGGGAGAGAGAGGTTTTAGCAAGGACAAGTTTTAAATCTAAGAAATATGCCATCCTGACTTACCCACAGAAAATTCTTCTGTCACACACGTGGATCCTGCTTGCCGACCCATGTTCCTCCGAAGTTTTTCTCGCATGAAACATTAGAGCTACATTTCCCGCTGTGGGAATGCATGGATTTCCTCTAATTCTGCATAAAATTTTGTGATAAGCTTGAACAGTCTTCCGTGGAAACTATTCAGATGCTTCAGAAGGCTACAGCCATGGCAACTGATGATTGGCAGTTTCATCACAAAAATGCACCCACTCGTGCATCACGTCTTGTGCAGAGTATTTTGGCAAAACATCAAATCACCCAGGTGACTCAGCACCCCTACAGCCCAGATTTGATGCCCTGTGACTTCTGGCTTTTCCCAAAACTAAAATCACCTTTGAAAGGCAAGAGATTTCAGACCATCGATAAGATTCAGGAAAATACGATGGGGCAGCTGATGGAGAGTGGGAGAACTGTGTGAGGTCCCAAGGTGCCTGCTTTGAAGGGGACTGAGATGTCATTGTCCTATGGACAATGTTTCTTGTATCTTCAATAATTGTCTCTATTTTTCACAGTACATGGCTGGGTACTTTCTGGACAGTCCTCGTATCTAACCTCATTTTTCAACAGCTTCTGCATATTTTTCCATATTATCGATATACCTAATTTTATTTACTCATTTCTCTATTTAAATGTCTATTACTCTGCTCAGATTTTCTGTTCATTTTCTCTCCCCTAGCTTTATTAAGGAATAATTGAAAAATAAAACTTAAAAAATATTTAAATTGTACAACATAATGATTTGATACATGTATAAATTGTGAAAAGATTCCCCCCCATTGTGTTAATTAACACATTCATCATCACACATATTTACCATTTTTACACCTGTGTGAAACAATTTATTTCTATTCTCTTGGGAAATTTTAATAATATACAATGCAGTGCTATCAACTATAGCCACCATGTTACACATCTGATCCTTAGAACTTCATCTTATAACTGACCCTTTATACCCTCTTACCAAGCTCTTCTTATTTCTCACCTCTCACCTTTGACAACCATTTTTCTATTCTGATTTTATAAGTTTGACATCATTACTTTACATTCCACATATAAGTGATATCATGTGGTATTTGTCTTTCTTTGTCTGGTCTCTTTCATTTAGCATAATGCATTCCAGGTTCATCCATGTTGTCACAAATGACAGGATAATATTTTATTAAGGCTGAAAAATATTTCAGTGTGTGTGCATGCATGTGTAAATTCATCTCTGGATGTATTCTCAGGTTGTTCCCATATCTTTGCTATTGTAAATAATGCTGCAATAAACATGGGAGTGCAGGTATCTCTCTGATGTCCTGCTTTCCTTTCCCTTGCATATATAGCCAGAAGTTGGATTGCTGGATCATAGAATAATGGAATGCTCATGTGTTAACAATGAACATCATTGTACTAGTCAGTGGGAGCAGTAGACGCCATTGAGTGAGCATGAGTATTGTGTGGCTGTTGCATTCAAAATGACTGAGAAACTAGAACAACGAATCTGTATCAAATGTTTAATTTATTGAGGAACATCTCTTTGTATTTGTGTGTTATCAGTTGTAATATTTCCTCTTTCATTTATAATTTTATTTTTTGATTCCTCTATTTTTCTTGGTATATGTAGCTAATTGTTTGTCAGTTTGTTTACTTTTTCAATATAATCAAATCTTAGTTTCATTTCTTTTCTATAGTCTTTTTAGTCTCTAATTTATTTCTGCTCTGAAATTTATTTCCTCTTTCTGCTAACAGTGACTTAGTTGTTCTTGTTTTTCTACTTCCATGTGGTAAAAAAATTAGGTTGCTTATTCAAAAAAAATTTTTAATGTAAGAATTTATTGCTGTACACTTTCTTCTTTGAATGACTTCTGCTGCATCCTGTATGCTTTGGTATGTGCGTTTCTATTTTCATTTGCCTCAAGGTAATTTTTTTATTATTATTTTGACTTCTTCTTTTACCCATTAATCATTCAGTAGCACACTGTTTATTACTGTTTAATAGCAGTTTCATTCTATTTAATTACAAATACTCCCCATATTTGTGAATTTCCCAGTTTTCTTCTTGTAATCGATTTCTCATTTTCTATGATTGTGGTCAGAAAATATGCTTCATATGATTTCAGTCTTTTTAAATTTATTAAGACTTGTTTTAAGGGCTAGCATATGATATACCATGGAGAATTTTTCATGTGTACTTGAGATGAATGTGTATTCTGCTGTTGTTGGATGGAATGTTTTGGATATGTATGTTTGGGACATATGGTTTAGTCTGTAGGTTAGGTCCAATGTTTCTTTATTGAACATTTGTCTGGATGATTTATCCATTGTTGAAAGTGGGGTATTGAAGTCCCCTGATGTTATTGTTTTGCTTTGTACTTCTTTCTTCTGATATATTAACATTTGCTTTCTATATTTAGATGCTCCTATGTTAGGTGTATAAATATTTATAATTGTTAGAGCCTCTTGATAAATTGACCTGTCAAGCATTGCATAATGACCTACTTTGACTCATCACAGTCTTTGACTTAAAAAGCATATTTTGTCTGATATAAGTATAGCTGCCCATGCTATTTTTTTATTTTCATTTGCCTGTGATATCTTTTTCCATTCTTCTCTTTCAGTCTATGTGTATCCTTAAAGCTGAAGTGAGTCTATTATAGGCAACACATAGTTTGATCTTTTGTTTTTGTTTTACTTTAATTTTTTCAGCCATTTTATGCCTTTTGATTGGAGAATTAATTCTTTTTACATTTAACCATTTAACATAATTATTGATAGATATGGAGTTACTATTGTCATTTTGTTCATTGTTTTCTGGATTTGTAATACCTTTGTTTCTTTTTTCTCTCTGTCTTCTTTTGTGATTTGATGATTTCCTGTAGTGGTATGTGTTGATTTCTTTTTCTCTAAGTTTGCATGTCTACTATAGGCTTTTTCTTTGTAGTTACTATGAAGCTTCTATTTTCTCCTTTCTTGAGTTGTCTGTCTTATTGATGTACTGAAATTCCTTTTATATACTAGATATTAATCCTTTGTCTATTATATGCATTGAAATAGCGTCTACAAATTAGTAGTTTGACTAATTATTCTTATTTTTTACTTTTATTTTTAAGTATATTTTATTGATTATGCTATTACAGTTGTCCCAAATTTTCCCCCTTTGACCCTTCTTCCAGGCACCTCCTTCCCTCTGGCATTCATCCCCCTCTTAGTTCATGTCCATGGGTCATGTATATAAGTTCTATAGCTTCTCCATTTCCTATACTGTTCTTAACCTCCCCTTGTCTATTTTGTACCTTCCCATTATGCTTCCTAATCCCTGTATATTTTCCTCCATTCTCCCCCTTCCCACTCCCAGCTAATAACCCTCTATATGATCTCCATATCTATGATTCTGCTCCTGTTCTGGTTGTTTGCTTAGTTTGTTTTTGTTTTTATTTTTTAGAGTCAGTCATTGATAGTTGTGAGTTTGTTGTCATTTTTATGTTCATAGTTTTGATCATTTTCTTAAATGAGTCCCTTTAACATTTCATGGACTAATGGTTTGGTGATGATGAATTCCTTTAGCGTTGCCTTGTCTGGGAAGCACTTAATCTTCCCTTACATTTTAAATCGTAGTTTTGCTGGATAGAGTAATCTCAGTTGTAGGTCCTTGCTTTTAATCCCTTCACTTTTTAATTTTTTTAATTTTTAAAATTTATTTATTTTTATTGTTGTTCAAATACAGTTGACTCCATAATCCCTTTGAATACTTGTTGCTAGTCCCTTCTTGCCTACAAAGTTTCTTTTGAGAAATCATCTGATAGTCTTATGGGAGCTCTTTGTAGGTAACTCTCTGCTTTTCTCTTGCTGCTTTTAAGATTCTCTCTCTATCTTTAGTCTTTGATATTTTAATTACGATGTGTCTTAGTGTCCTCTTTGGGTCTAACTTGTTTAGGACTCTGTGAGCTTCCTAGACTTCTATGTCTATCTCCTTCACCAAATTAGGGAAGTTTTCTTTCATTATTTTTTCAAATAAGTTTTCAATTTCTTGCTCTTTCTCTTCTCCTTCTGGCATCCCTATGATTCAGATGTAGGCACTTTTGCAGATGTCCTAGAGTCTTCTTATACTCTCCTTGTTTTTGGTTTTTGGGTTTTTTTTTGTTGTTGTTTTTAATTCTTTTTTCTTCATTCTGCTCTCGTTGAATGTTTATTTCTTACTTATGTTCCAAATCATTGATTTGAATCCTGGCTTCCTTCCCTTCAAGTTGGTTCCCTATGCATGTTTATTTATTTCACTTAGTGTAACCGTCATTTCTTCCCTTATGATTTTTCTGTACTCAAGAGTTCTCTGAGCATCTGGATCACCAGTGTTTTGAACTCTGCATGTGATAGGTTGTCTATGTCATTTTGTTTAGTTTTGTTTCTGAGTTTTTTTTCTCTTCTTTCATTTGGGCCATATTTCTTTGTCTCCTCAATTTGGCAGCCTCACTGTGTTGGTTTCTGTGTATTAGGTAGAGCTGCTTTGACTCCTTGTCTTGGCACACCTGTTATGTTGTATGAGGCAGAGTCTTAGGTATTCATCAGAGTGGGGCAACCCGTGCTTCACCACTTTGTGGCTCTGTGGATGGAGAAGGGTTGGAGAGGAGACAATGCTGCTGTCTGGCTTCTGGAGACAGCTAGCACTTGCCCCTTTTCCATTCACTTCACCCACTTTTTGTATGTGACTGGTGCCCTTCTGGCTGTTGCTCTGATGGTGATTCCCAGAGTGGGTGTGTTTGCGTATGTTCTAAGCCCATGTGGTCCCTTTAAATGTACTCTACTGAGAGACCAGCAGTTTTTTCTGCCACCCCAATCCTACTGGTTTTTATAGCCAGGAAGTGTGAGGCTTGATCATCCTGGTGCTGGAACCCTGGGTTGTATGGTCTGGCCTGGGTCTGGGATCCCTGGCTCCCATGTATCTTTCCTGATTTTTATCCACCACACGTGAATGTGGGACCACCCATTCCCCTGCCACCTCTGCTGCTGCTGCTCCATTCCACACCACATCCTCTCCAGCCCTACTCCCCATCTCTGCCCATCCTACCCATCTGGATGAATGTGGCTTCTTTAAATCCTTGATTGTAGAACTTTCATACAGTTCAATTTTCTGGTAGTTCTGGGTGTTTTTTTTTTTTTTTTGAGGTTAGTTGTGATATCTTCTTGTGTTGTGCGAGGAGGTGAAGTGTGTCTACCTATGCCTCCATCTTGACCAGAAGTCCTGTCTCATTTTTAGGAGGTCTTTTAATGAAAAGAAGCTCTTATATGTAATGTGGTAAAATTTATCATTATTTTCTTTTAAGACTTCTTTTAAAAAATATATAGTGGCTGTGATTATAGATAGATTATATAAGAATATATGATATATAGAGAAAAGAGAGGGTGGATAAGGCCAGTTTCTGATATCATCATAATTTAGTGTCTGGATAGAGCAGTATCAGTTAATAGAGGAATCAGAGGAGAAACAATGGACTATATTTAACTGAATTTTCTTCAGTAGTCTGATCCTCAACCCAAATCTCTATCTATCTGTGTTAATGTAGCCAAAATTATAGATCCAGAATATTTTTATGGTTGGTTATTTCTACAAATAAGTTAGAAAATCAAGATTATGGATGCACTTTTAGACTTATTTCCTCTAATTTTGCATTTTCTTCTTATTCTTCCTTACTCTTTTCACTGTTGTCAGTTTTTAGCCTATTAATTTTATTCTCTTTTGTCTTCTCCAGGATCTTCAATGGACTACATATTTCTAAATTAGTGCTAGAGATTACCTTTTAAATACTTTCCTTGACTGTTGATGTCTAAAATGAACTCCTATCTTTCTCATTTCAATAGAGAATTAGACCCATTTTAAACCATTGTGCTTCTTTGAACATGTTTCTATTTTGTTAATGTAATTCATAATTTTAAATCCATATTATTGTTTTTATTTTATTTATTTTTATTATTGTTCAAATAAAGTTGTCTACATTTTTCTGCCAAGACTTTCCCCTGCCCATCCACCCCAACCTCCCATCCTCAATCCTTTGCCCCTTTGGCTTTGTCCATGTGTCCTTTATATATGTTACTTGAAAACCCTTCCCTTCTTTCCCCTGTTATCCTCCACCCCCTCCCTTCTGGTTACTGTCAGTCTGTTCTTTATTTCTTGTCTCTTGTATGTCTCTTGTTCTATTTTGCTCACTTGTTTGTTTTGTTGATTATGTTCCATGTATAGGTGAGATCGTACTGTATTTGTCTTTTGCCACCTGGCATATTTCACTTAGCATAATAGTCCCCTGTTCCATCCATGCTGTCATGAAGGGTAGGAGCTCCTTCTTTCTTTCTGCTGCACAGTATTCCATTGTGTAAATTTACCATATTGTTAATGAGTCACTATGTTTACATTATATATCTGTTGGTGAAGAATACTTAAATATATTTGTCTTGGGTTTGGTTATAAGGTTTAAAAGAGATATGTAGGCTTCATTAAGTGCTTACTTTTAGTCAGTTTACTCTATTTTTCTCCTTTTTGGAATTTTAAATTTTGCTTTATAGATGTTATTTGGAATATAATTCAAGTAAATTTTAGCAAATCCTAATGTGAGGTATATATTCTGATCCTTTAAATTTCTGGTTATATATACAAATCTTATTCAAGTATTTTACCATATCTCTGAGGACACTGCTTCATCATTTTCTCCATTCAGTGTTTCAGATGAGACATTTGATAAAAGCCTTATTTATTTTCCTTTGAAGATAACTTGTGTTCCTGTTTAGAAGATTATAGATTTCTTATGCTTATACCTCAAAAAAAAAAAACCCACAAAACTTCTTCCAGTACAGGTCTATATGTGGTGGATTTCTATTGACTTTTCTTGGTATATGATGAGACCTTTCAAAGTATTTATTCAGCTCTTTCATAAGTTCAGAAAAGTTGCCATTAATTATACTAATTCAGTTCCATCACTACTGATCTCTTCTTCTGGAATAACACTTTACCTACATCTGTCCATATCTAAAATTCTTTCTCATCATGTTCATTTCTTCATTCTCTCTCTCTACATTGTGGTCAAGATTCTTCAACATGTAATTCACATTGCTAGGTTGATTGTTGAAGCTTTTATTCTCCTTTTTTACTAATTCAAGTAAAGATTTTAAATTTTCTATCCAATCTTATGTAATTTTTAAATATTCTTTATTTATTTCACTCCTATTCCTTTGATTTCTTTTTAAACAATTGGATACTCCCTTTAATTCTCAGTATTTTTACTTTATTGCCACTTACTTTATGGCGTCATTTAAAAAAAATTTTTATGAACTATGCCTGGCTAGTGTGGCTTAGTTGATTGAGTGCCAGCCTGCGAAGCAAGGGGTCATTGGTTCAATTCCCAGTCAGGGCACATGCGTGGGTTGTGGGCCAGGTACCCAGTAGGGGGCACGCGAGGAGCAACCATACATTGATATTTCTCTCCTCCTCTTTCTCACTTCTTTCCCCTCTAAGGAAGTGAATAAATAAAATCTTTAAAAAAATAAAAATTATATTAACTAAACAAAATTCCACCCCTTTATTTTTGCCAATAAATAATACCCTCGTGCAAAATAATTAAAGTAAAATAATGCCTCTTCAGTCTGATTACAATTTTTTTCACTAGAACTGTCATTTGTTCAACCCTCCATCAATGGACAAAAAGTAAGTTCAAGCTAAAAAAATTATCTCAAGCTTTTATCATTTCCAAAAAATATTTTCAGTTTAATTTTTGTTTCTTTAATGTGTGAATGAACACAATTTTGAATAATATTAGTAAGGTCTGAGTGTAGTATTTATTTACTATTAATATTTCTTGCTTCTTAAATCCCTCAAGTTGTCATGATAGATACAGTAGAAGAAAATGAACTTAGGTGCCGGGATATGCCATTTGACACAATTTTATAGGGACTATCTTAGTGCTACCTAAGTAGAAGTAGTGAGCAAACTCCTATATCCAGGCTCAAGCTGTTCAGGTAAACCATAGTCGGGGATAAACTGCAATGTTCTGGGTCAAACCCAGAATAGCTAGACCTTGGTTACACAGTTAAGATTTCTTTATAGGGAAGTTGTAAATCATCAAGCATCTGTAAGATTAAGAATGGAGTACAATCTGATAGACATTCTAGAAAATCAATATTACCTTTGTTAATAGTCTTTGTTTTCTCACAACTGACATAACAGCTAGGACAGGAATTCTCTGCTTACCATGCTTGGTGTAACATAGGATAACACCTTCACGTGCACTCATTAAATGCTTTTTTTTTGACAATAGTGATGGTAAGGATGATCCAGATGAAATGAAATATCACTAAGTGACCAACTGAAAAAGAAAACAGCCACTTAACTTCTGCAACTGTTGACTGAATACACACTGGGCTCCAGGCTCTGTTCTGAATAGAGGGTGCAAAGTTTAATGAAACTTCATTTCTGCCTTCTGGGAAGACCTCATAAAGGACACTCTCAGTGACCTTCACATTTTCATTTTCTTCATCTTCATCCCATGCCTCTGTTTTTCAAAACAGGGAGAAAGTAAAGATCTGATATGGCAGAGAAAGAAACA
Organism: Micronycteris hirsuta; assembly: GCA_004026765.1. Taxonomy (NCBI): domain Eukaryota; kingdom Metazoa; phylum Chordata; class Mammalia; order Chiroptera; family Phyllostomidae; genus Micronycteris; species Micronycteris hirsuta. The sequence continues at coordinate 39,397 of PVJI01008336.1, forward strand.
GTTCCAGAAAGAGTTAGCTGGAACTTCCAACTATAGAAGTAGTCTGTAAACCATAGCACATAAGCCAAATTCATCTTACTGACTGTTTTTGGCAATAAAGTTTATTGGAACAAAACTATGCCCATCTATTTATGTATTTTCTTTGTTTTTTTTATGCTACAATATCAAAATTAAGCAATTTCAATAGGGACTATATGGTCTACAAAGACTAACACATTTTGTATCTGGCCCTTTATAGAAAAGTTTTGCTAACTGTGAAACAAAATGGTTAATCTACATGGGCTGGTAGAATTCCATCCACTTATAGTCACCAGTATTCATATCTTTATAAATTTTAAGTCTTTTCTCCATACTGTCTTTTACATTCCCTTTCCCTTTTACTGCTTTCATTTGTGGTCATAAATAAATCAGTTTTAATAGAAACATTAATTTATTTAAGTTATTATGTATCAATGTGACTAATGAAATGTGTCTGTGCTCTACTGGAATATATAAATACCAAGAAAAGCATCATTTTCTAGCATTATATACACTCTGACTGTCTCCTACCCACTGTGTTTTAGCCACAGTGACCGTCTTGCCATTCCTTGAATTTGTCAACTGTGTTCACATGTTTGGACCTGTACACTTGCTGTCTCCTGTGGCTGGAATTTAACTCTTTTGTTTGCTCAGCTCTCTCCTATGACCAAACATCCCTCCACAGAGAAGCCTTTCTTGACCACCTAATCTGTAATAGCACCCTTCTTCCCCAGAACACTCTATCACTTTAATGCACTCTATTTTCCATCATGACCACTATCATTTGCTGATATTATATAGAGTAAGTATTCATTGTCTGTATTCCTACCATAGTGCTGCCTTCATGAAAATACTGACCCAGTCTAGCTGAGTCAATCTAGTTGGGGAATATATTTGGTGCCCAACTAATTTTTACTGAATGAGTGAATAAATGGAGAGAAGATATCTGTTAGACAAGCATTATGTCTAAATGGTTAGATGAATGTAGCTAACTTAAATTTAACTTCTTCCAAGTGAACCTGAACACATTACTTTTCTTTCTGAGCCTCAGTCTTATTTATAAAATATATATAAAAAAAGTTATCTTCCCAGTCACAGCACAGATTAAAGAATGTATATAAAATATCAAACACGGTTATTAGCATGGTAAGTGCTTAAAGAAGGCAATTACAATCATTACGGATATCAGATAAAGTGCCAGGAGTCATCTGGAATGCCAGGACCCAGAAAGTTTAATGCAAGATGTTAGAAAAAATGTATTTTCCCATCAATGTGTATCAGCCAATGCAATGATCTTACAAATTATTGTTACCACAAATTAAATCCTTTTGAGTAGGAATATTAAAGCTGTTGTATTTAACAAATATGATATTTATTGAAAGCCTACTCCATGTCAGGTTCTGTTGAGTAAATTTGTGTCAGTGATCTTCTGTAAACATTTTTTTCAATCTCTTGATATGTTCCCCCAAGATAGTGAACCAGCATGGAGGGGTTGCTTACTTAGTAACCCTGAAATGTTGGGCACTTGAGGAGAGAGTGAAGATGAACTCATGCAGTTTTGTGAAGATTCTATGGTACTCTTTGTTCAGTTTATGTTTCAAAAGTATATTGAGCTTTTAACTTAATGTAGCATTGCAATGTCCATCATTGATACATTCCGTGGGTATAGTGACTAAAATTTCCAAACTTCTCAGAACTAAGGAGACATAGAACTTTTCAATTTTACAACCAAGACAGTCCCCCAAAATTGGGTAAAGTTGGTCACACTATCCATGAGACTGTGTATATGTGTGTATGTTTATGTATGCGTATGCGTGTCTGACAATCTAGGCATCATAATTAGATTGGAATGAGGTGTGTTAGATACTATGATACACACATACATTTGTATCCCTCAAATCTCTCTAAATAATACTTATTTCTGATCATTTTTTAGAAAAAAGAAGTAATCATGAAATGCTCTTCTTTTAGACTATATCATGCCACCATATTTTTTTGGACCCATTTCTCAAGGACAACTACCTGAATATTTTGAACAGTCAAAATTTTAATCTATTTCATGGGAGTCATTTAGTTGCTAATTTTTCCTACTTTGTATCCCTGTTCCCCAATATCTGAGCAGGAATTTGCTCTTACAATAAAAACAATTATTTAATTTTGCCATTTTACAGATAATGAAAAAGCTTACATACACAATCACTTTGGGGTTTGGAGACTTTTCCTCATTTTCATCATCTGTACATCTTTAACAAGCTGGTGTAAAAACATAAGACCGCTTCATTATTTTCATTAATCCATTTGTTATCTTTACTTAAAGACTTGGTCCTTTAACTTAAGCTCATTGTGATTAATTTTGAATTGCTCCAGAAGAATGAGTCTGTTTTCTGGTATATGAAAAGCAGCCCTTGCTGCAGTTCTACCAAGACATATTTGAATATGGTTTTCTATTATATCTATATGTCAGCATGGGGAAATTAGATTGAGGATATTTATAAAAGATGGAGTGATTTAATATTTGATAATTGAAAATCTATCTATCATAGCGCTTGGAAATAAGCAGAGATATAAAAACTCTATTAAGACACACTAAAGTTTGTCATTGCCTTCTTTTTATGTTGATTACACTCTCCTGCTACCCTTTCGTTGATGTCAGCAATGTCATTTGAGAACTGCAAGCTTCTTGAAGACAGATAACTTTTTTTGTCATTGCATTACCAGAAGTTAGCATGGTGCTTGGCAAAACATAGTATTCATGAAATGTTAGTTAAATAAATAAATAAACAAGAAAACGTAGATTAGAGTGATTTCATAAGAGTGACTAATGGAGCCCTGGCTAGGGTGGCTCGGTGGGTGGAGCACCATCCTGTGATCCAAAGGGTCACAGTTCAATTCCCAGTCAGGGCACATGCCTGGGTTGCAGGTCACATCCCCAATAGGGGGTGTGTGAGAAGCAACCACACATGGATGTTTCTGTCCCTCTTTTTCCCCCTCCCTTCCCCTCTATCTAAAATAAATAAATAGAATCTTTAAAAAGTGCAATCTAACAATAGCCAGGGGGAAGGGGGGAGGGGACAATGGGGAGAAGGGTTTTCAGGAACCACTATAGAGGACACATGGACAGAACCAAGGGTGGGGAGGGAGGCAGGGAAGGGAGGTGGGATTGGAGGGGGAGGGGAGGGGAGAGTATGCAGACAACTGTAATTGAACAACAATAAAGTAAAATAAAAAAAGTAACTAATGCAAAAAAACGCAAATCAAAAAGTAGCTATATACACTTACATACAGAAAGCATTGAATAACCTCAATGATCTCGTTAAATTGCAGGATTTCACCAGGGCCCATTCTATTTGTGGCTTGTTTCTGGTTATCTCATCATGTCACTATAAAGAAATAATAATGATAATGATAGTAATAATAATAGTCTTTGTCTGTTGGTATAAATTAATTCAACTAATATTGACCAAATACCTACCGCACGCCAAGCTTTATTTGGTGTTGGGCACCCAATGGTCATAATAGCAAATTTCCTGGTCTCAAGGAGATTCCAGTCTTTCTATATTTTTTGAGCTCCACTTCCATCATCCTAATGGTAAAATGGGTATCTGTGCCTAAATGTTTAATAATAAGTTTAAACTCAAAATGTTAAAACTGAGTTAATCTTCCCCAACAAACCAATTTTTATTTTATTTAAATTTTGTTTATTTATTTTAGAGAGAGGGGAAGGGAGGGAGACAGAGAGGGAGAGAAACAGCAATGTATGGTTGCCTCTCACATGGCCCTCACTGGGGACCTGGCCCGCAACCCAGGCATGTGCCCTGACTGGGAATCGAACCGGGACCCTCTGGTTCCCAGCCCGCGCTCCATCCACTGAGCTACACCAGCTAGGACCCAACAAACCAAGTTTTAAAATAAAAATCCAGTGATGGCAGTGAGCATGTCTGTCTTGTTTTCCATTTGTGTAACCAGTGCCCAGTACTGAACCTGGCCCATAGAAATTTTTCAATAAATGTTTCTCTCCAGGTTATACCCTACGTGTCATCAGTGTCAAGCTGTGTAGCTTCTAAATTCTGTAATTCCCTCTCCATATCTATTTTAGCAGCTTTTACAATGTTATATCAAGTTGTTTATGCATACATCTGTATTTAGCCTTAGATTGTAAACTCTTTGAGAATAAAGATGGTCTATATAATTTATCTTTACCACAGATCCCAGCATTTGTATAACGACAGTAAATGCTTACTGAATTAAATAATGCTTAAGGTAACTTAGTTTATTGTGGCTCAAAATTTTTGAAGTAATTCTAAGTGGCCTTTGTTTCTAGTCATTCTGTAGAGTCGTCACACTAGAAAAATAATAACAATAGTTATCATGAGACATGCTAAATGCCAGGCATAGTGGTGAGTGCTCTTGTTGATTACCTTATAAAGTCCTCCCCAGGACTGTAATTATATCCATTTTACAGATGAGAAAACTGAGACAAGGTATGTTAAGTAACTTACATAAGTTCACATAGATAGGAACTAAACTACCACTACTTATTTAGTTACATAACCCCATGGTGTTTTTATTATGCCATTCTTCACTGCAGAGACACATTTGTTCCTGCATGGATTGGCTAAACATAAGAGGAGTCCGTTGGATTTGAAGACACTATTATTGACAACTCAGAGCCTGGATGTTATACCAGATACCACTGCTAGTCATTATTTCTGCAGGCGATTTCTGTAGTCTGGCAGGTGAACAAGAATTTTTCCTAATATTAGTTTGAATTTTACTTTACGTATAAGCTACTAGACATGACTGCAGGCCACTGACAATATAAGACTGAGGCAGCAAGTATGCACAGCTTTATCAACTGTAATGCCTTATGAAGAAGGAATTGGGCTAGAGGGGTTATTAAGAAATATAGAAATGAAAAAGAAAAATATGCCATACTTCTGTGATTGACTTGGACCTGGACATTTGAGGGACTGAAAGATCATTTTGATTTAAAATAAAAAGAAACATTTGAGTAGCATGCAACTAAGGAGGTTTTTCACCATAGCACCTGTGACAGCCTTTTGTTCAGCTCTGTGTGGTGAGAGGAAAATTTTGTTCTTTAACTGACTGAAAAGAGTCAGAGCGTGAATGCTGCTATGTCCAGATTTCTTGAAAATGCCCTAATTTAAGGTCAATAAAACAAAGCTGTTTTCTATTTTACTGTGAAAATATATTTCAGTTGAGAATCTCTAAATTCTTGCTGGAAATCTAGGTGTTTCACACCTAAACAGCAAAAGGACCTGTCATTTTAAATAACTTCCATGATAAATAAAGTACTTGTTTAGTGCACAGAATGCCAGGTGGACACTGGAAGGCCACTGCCATATACCTGATGATGACCGAAGATAAATGGCTCTGAGTTTATTGTCTCAAACTTGTGGTATGCTTTACTTTGATTAATAGATTTATTGTGTATTTTCCCCCTACCTCTCACCAGGCCCTAGTCATCAGACTACCATCCTTCAGTGCCCTTCCTCCTCTGCTTTACCACAAAGGACAATTCTTCATTCTCTGGACATTTTCCAGCCTCTTTTGTTTCCTGAGGGTAGCGTACCTTACTCTTCTTGATAAACACTTACTTATTCATTAGGGATTGATTCAAATGTTACCTACCTCTCTTGGAAAGTCTCCAATGGACAACCCCCAAATGCAAAATGAGCTAATCCTTCTCGCTGTGCTTGATGGCACACACCTCAGTTGCAGTGTGTATCACACTGTGTTGCAGTTGTTTGTGGGCGTGGCTCTCTAAAACTGTGCCACAAGGGGAAGGGCTAGTTTGTGTGTGTGCATGTATATACAAACTAAATAAGTTCCTTATTTATTTATATTGAATCTTATTTCAGCAAAAATTTGGGACAACTAAAAGCTATACAACAACAAAACACAAATAAAAATAGGTTAGAGGAAAATAGGAAATCTGGGTATATGAATCAGGACACAAAATAGAGAGCGGTGAATGAGGCATATGAGGACTAGGCTTATATTTTATTCATCTTTGTATTTCAATTATCCAGCAATGTAACTAGCACTTAAAAGACTACAAACGTGCATAGTTTAAATGCAGTTATTGATTGATTGATTGATTGTTTACTAATGTCCTCAAATGCACTAAATAATACTTTATACTTTACATCATGCTATTTATGAACTAACCATTCAGTCACTGACATCATGACATGACCTGTCAGGCAGTGGAATTTACCACTCATTTCTCCCAACAATTCTTCCCATTAAAGGAATCAAAGGTCTAGGAAGAGTAAGTCATTTGACTGAGATTATATAACTTAAAAATTGGTGAAATCACCTCTCAGGATATCATCTGCAAAATGGAAGGGAACTGAGCATTCACTTAGTCTAATACTTCACATTATATAATTCTAAAGTAATTTTGAATACAATATGCTAAAAGTCATTTCTCATTTTCACTCATTCTAATTTTCTGATGTTCTTTTATTTTCAGGTTGTTCTTAATTGTTCTAATTTCTGTAGAATATTTATGCATTATGAAATAACCTCATTTATCTTGCTTCTCATATTTGTGGGAGGCTTTGTGTCTTGGGTGTTACTTACTTGCAGGTCATCAATTTGTGTCTTCCAATATAAGCTTGCCTTTGTAGTTGTAGCAAGAGGTGAGCTATATAAGTGGAGTACATGGCTATGGTATGTTTACATTATATAGTCATGTTAGGAAAACATGTGTGTTACTGTCCCTCATTTCAATTTATAGCATGATCACTTCATTTACACCTGGAACACTGGTGATTTCTTTTCAGTACCCATGCGATTTTGACCTACATGAGAAAAGAGGCAGTGGCTAGAGGAGAGGGCAAGGAGAAGTGCAAAAGACAGATTGAGGCAGTAGGAAGAAAGGGACCACTGATAGATTGCTAAAGAGAAAACAGAGGCATTTGTTTGGACATCACTTTCAAATCACACTTACCAAAAACAAAATGGAAAGTTTGATGGAGACAAGCCTCCACTAATGTAAGAGAAGACAAGTGAAAATAAAATTTCATGATGTTATGAACGATTTCCTTATCTATAGTTTGTTCTTGGGAGCTAAAAAGAACTGTTTAGGAATGTAGAATCAGGATATTCTGGACAAATCAGCATATGCTCCTCAGAGAAATTTTTCAGAGTAATTATATTTTCACTGAATTGTTGCTCTTCAAGCTTTTGAGAGAGCTTTATTTGCAAACCTTCTATAGAGAGAAGTTATTCTTGACCAATCTTAGCATGAATCTTACAAGGATTTATCTTTCCTAGTCTATAGCTACAATTCTGGGCTAGCTTATTGCTTGGTCGGTGGATTCTAAAAAAGTAATACTATATGTAGTATAATTTGTGTTTAAAAAGCTGGAGCAAAATCATTTTCCTAAGTCAAATTAGTCAGTGACAGAATGACAAATACTGCATGATTTTACTTACATAAAGTATCTAAAACAGTCAAACTCATAGAAACAAAGAGTAAAACGCTGGTTGCTAGGGGTGGGTGGGAGGGGAAAGTGGAGATTTGCTGTTCAACGGGTATGAAGTTTCAATTATACAAAATAAGTATGTTCTAGAGTTCTGCTGTACAACACAGGGGTTATAGTTAACAGTACTGTATTATGCACTTACATTTTTGTTAAGACAGGAATAATCATGTTAACTGTTGTTACCATAATAAAAAAATCCTCTATAAATTAAAATATGCAGCCATCTCTGAAGTGATCCAGTAGAATGTTTGAAAGTGTATAGCATGTGTTCAAACTCTTCAAGATTTAATATTTCTAAACAGGCTGCATCTAGGTACAGTTGGGTGGTTTGGTTCACTGTGATTTGAAAAGTAGTTGAATAATAAGTAACCAGAGATTGTGTATTTAAAACTGAAGGATGCTTCACCTAATTACCCTGGTTAACTGACGGTAAATTCTGTTCAAAGTAGGAAAATCAATTTTAAGTAATAACCCTTAAAACAGAAAATATGAGATGAAGTATGCTGTCTTTTCTGCACAGCTAGATATTCTATGATTATATTTTTAAAAAGACAACTAATAGCTCTTCATCGAGAAAAGAATGGGGACTTCACTTTACAGCTGTGTGTGATAAAGCATTCAAGATACAGAGTAGTCAAGCACAATTATGAAGAGAAAGATAGATAGCATAAATAAAATCTAATTGTCTCTATTTAATATCAATGCATTGAATCTCTGGATACCTAACTATCTGGCCACTTCAATTTAGATGAATTTTTTATGAAATCAAGAAAGTACATATAATATTTTTAAATGGTGAAGGGAAAATTATCATGTATGTTTCCATTTATAATGCACTTTCTCTGTGACTGGAAATGGTTTATCTGATTTAGCAAAACTGTGGCACTCCACTCCACTGAGGAAGATAAAAGTAAATGGAAGCATAACCATGTTCATAGATTGGAAGAATTAACATCATCAAAATGCCCATACTACACAAAGCAATTTATAGATTCAACTCAATCCCTACTAAAACACCAATGACATATTTTGCAGATAGAGAATTTCAAAAATTTATATGGAACCATGGATGACCTTGAATAACTGCAGCCATTTTGAGAAAGAAGAACAAAGTAGGAGGGATCACAATAACTGATATCAAACTATATTACAAGGCCACTGTAATAAAAAACAGCCTGGTACTAGCATAAAAAGAGACACATAGACCAATGGAACAGAATACAGAGTGCAGAAATAAACCCAAGCCTCAGTGGCCAATTAATTTTCAACAAAGGGGGCAGAACATAAAATGGCATAAAAATAGCCTCTTCAAAAAATGGTGTTGGGAGATCTGGACAGCTACATGCAAAACAATGAAACTCGATCACCAACTTACACCATACACAAAAAAAAACTCAAGATGGATAAAAGACTTAAATATGTTGTGAGACCATAAAAGTCCTAGAGGAAAACATAGGCAGGAAAATCTCAGATATTCCACACAGCAATATTTTCACTAATATCTCCCCTAGAGCAAGGGATATAAAGGAAAGAATAAATAAATGGGACTTCATCAAAATAAAAATCTTCTGCATGGCTAAAAAAACATCAGCAAAATGAAAAAGGAACCAACCATATGGGAAATTTTTTTGCAAATGATACCTTGAACAAGAGTTTGATTGCCAAAATATACAAAGAATTCGACTCCACTCCACTCCAGGAAGACAAACAACCTAATTAAAAAATGGGCAAAGGACCTGAACAGACATTTCTCCAAGAAGGACATACAGCGGGCCCATAGACATATGAAAGGATGCTCAGCATCACTAGCCATCAGAGAGATACAAATTAAAACCACAATGAGATACCACTTCACACCAGTCAGAATGGCCATCATACACAAATCAACAAGCAACAAGTGCTGGTGAGGTTGTGGAGAAAAGGGAACCCTAGTGCACTGTTGGTGGGAATGCAGACTGGTGCAGCCACTGTGGAAAGCAGTATGGGATTTCCTCAGAAAACTAAAAATGGAACTGCCTTTTGACCTGACAATTCCACTTTGGGATTACACCCTAAGAATCCTAAAACATCAATTGAAGAGAACTTGTGCACCCCAGTGTTCACTTCAGTACAATTTACAATAGCCAAGACCTGGAAGCAACATAAGTGCCTATCAGTAAATAAGTAGATCAGAAAATTATGGTACATTTACACGATGGAATACTATGCAGCAGAAAGAAAGAAGGAACTCCTACCCTTAGTGACAGCAAGGATTGAACTGGAGAGCAATATGCTAAGTGAAATAAGCCAGGCTGTGAAAGAAAAATACCATATGATACTCACTTATAAGTGGAACCTAATCAACAAAACAAACAAGCAAGCAAAATAGAACCAGAGATGTTGAAATGAAGAACAAACTAACAGTAAACAGAGGGGTGATGTGAGCGGACAATGGGAGGGAAAGGGGGGAGGGTTGTAAAGGAACATGAATAAAAGACACTTGGACAAAGCCAAAGGGGATAAGATTGAGGGTGGGAGGTGGGGTTGGCTGGGATTGGGGGGAGTGGTGGGGGAAAAATCGAGACGACTCTTCTTGAACAACAATAAAAAAACACAGAGAGAAAATCATTTTCTTCCATTGGTCTAAAAAACATACTATGAATACAGCAAGTATTTGGCCTTATATATTTGTATGTGGTTTCCCTCTTTTATTGGCCTAGCCTGCTCTTCTTTCTGGGGAGACTCTTCCCACTCACATGGAGATCATGAGCAACAAATTTAGAGCCTGCCTCTTTGTCCACACTTGATTGGCCAAGGGTTGACCTAAGATGGGTAACTATGCACTGACTTAATTTTTAAAAAATGAGTCAGTATGAAGTGCATCCTATGTCTCTGAATATTTCGCAAGTGATTCTCTAGCAGGAGTCTAAGGACCAAAGTTAATATCACTTTGGTATAGTTCAGGGTTGTTCAAATTCCCTTGTCGCTAAAAATACTCGAGGGTAATTGATAACTACATAGCTTTCCAACACCCTTACCTCAAGATTATGATTCCATCAATTGTGGGTCTAGCAACCTGTATTTTAATAAGCACCTATAAGTGATTTTATTTTCAGAAAAATTTAAGATATTTATTCTGAGAAGTACCTTTGCCTGCATTTCAAGTAATTGGCACTTGAGAGTAGTATGCTTTTTCTGCCAGCATTATTGTTAGGCTCTGCATTGTTTATTGGAGAAAGTCTTAGCCAACCATGAACTGCGAATTCAAAAAAGATAAGCCCTTGGTCATGGATTTATGTTTTATTTTTAATTAATCTCTTTATTCATTCAGCAAATACAAGGAACTTACAAGTTAATGGGGTGATAGGGCAGATATTAAATGAATAATCACATAAAACATTATACCCTGATTGGTGGTATTAAGCAACAGTAAAGGGTGTAAGGAGATTACAAGGGACCTGATTGGGTGGAGCAATAATTCAGGAAAGATTTCTTTCAGGTAGTGATATTTAAGCTGATTTTATATAGTGTAACTAGCTTTTGAACTTAACACATTGAATTCCTGGTATAGACTTGTTCCAATATTCTGACCCTGGGCTCAGATGTGAATGGATTGATAACTCTACATTTATTGTGCCTTTTCTACTCTGTATAAAAATGTCATATGTTTTCTGATCTATAAACTTTTCAGAGTTTGGTTTTCTTTCTTCTAAGTTAGGCAGAACAGATTGGCATACAGAATGTGTATATATATACACACACACACACATGTCTATGTATATATATATATATATACACACACACACATATGTATATATGTATATATATGCATGTGTGTATATGAATGAATCAATCAATCAATAAATAAAATATTGGTTAACTAGAACCTCCTCCCCCACCCCATTGCATTGATCCCTTCATGGTGTCTCCTGCATTCTCTCACCGATTTTTCTCATTTCTTTAGTCACCAACAAGGGTGTGTACCTACATATCTTGGTACCTGCTCCATACTTCAGATCTTCACTTACTCTCTCCTGGCATTTAAGGATGCAGCTTTCACTGAGTGATTCTTCCACTACAAACTTAATCATATCAATACTGAATTAAGGAGAGCCCAAAGATTAATGATATAATCCCAAAAAGTTAATTTTCACACTTCTATAAATATTGCTACTTAAAGACTGCTAACTACTCTCAGAAGAAATTAACAGACCAAAAATATAAGATCAAGTGTTTTCATTAGCATGTCAACACATTTTACAATATTTAAAAGATCTTAACAGGCACTTTCATTTGTGTCTGATAATAATTCAATGTAGGAGACACGTTAGTTTTATTTTGCTGATAATAAAACAGAGACCCAGAGATAGAAATGTGTAGCCTGAGGTCAAAACTCCACCTAGTTCAATCTGTCTCTATTTCTGATTATAAAGACAAGGTAGTTCACTCAATTTTGTGGCTTGCCTTACCCTGCCTTCTCTCTTGTGGTCTCAGGGAACCTGCTTATTTGCAGTTCAACAAGGCTCCAGCAGTTTTGAATTTTTTTTCAATTTGCTTTCTCCAGCTGTCCCTGCTGTTTGAAAGATGAGGCATCAAATCTCAGCTTGAGTCCTGCCATTTTAGCCATGGAAACCTTTAAGATTTTAACTGTTCTACTTGGAGCCTTAACTACACCAAAGTCCCACTCATTCAGAAAAGAGCTGGAGCGAGAACCCCATGTGGCTCAAGTGGTTTAACTGAAGATAGCTTATATCCCCATAGGATGTGGTGTCTTAGTGAGAGAACCTTCGTGGCCACCTAGCATATGCTGCATCGCTGCTTCCTAAACACCCCTCCCCAGCACCGCCATCTGTAACTGTAGTTGCTGTAAGAACTCCTTTGTACAGAACGTTCTAAATAATTCATAAAACCTAACCATCGTCTCAGCTTTCTGACCTATCTTGACATGAAGGATTTTTCATTACCATTTAAAAAAGCACAACGTAAGAACATGGTAACATATTTTTCAAATGTAGAGAAAAGGGTTTTCCTTGCAACACATAGCCTGTGCACTACCAAAGACAGGGAGCAGGGAAGTTCCCAGTATCCACCTCAGTCAACACTTGGGTGGCAATGAATCTGGCTTCAATACTGGCTGTTTTTCATCTTCAACTCTGCCCTTTGTTCTGTACCCTTCAGTTATTTTTTCTGGTTCTTAAGTTGTCATCAAAAATAGAATTATTGCTTTTTTTTTACTTTATTGTTGTTCAGTTACAGTTATTTGCATCCTCTCCCCTCCCCTCCTCCCTTCCCCTCCAAGCCCTCTTCCCCCACAGCCTCCCTCCTCCCCCTTGGTTCTGTCCATGTGTCCTCTACAGTGGTTCCTGAAAACTCTTCTCCCCATTGTCCCCTCTCCCCTCCCCCTGGCTATTGTTAGATTGTTCTTAATTTCAATGTCTCTGGTTAAGTTTTGCTTGCTTTTTGCTTTTGTTGATTATGTTCTGGTTAAAGGTGAGATCATATGGTATTTGTCCCTCACCACCTGGCTTACTTCACTTAGCATAATGCTCTCTAGTTCCATCCATGCTGTCACAAAGGGTATAAGCTCCTTCTTCCTCTCTGCTGTGTAGAATTCTATTGTATAAATGTACCATGGTTTCTTGATCCACTCATTTGTAGATGGGCACTTAGGTTGTTTCCAGCACTTGGCTATTGTGAATTGTGCTGCTATGAACATTGGAGTGCATAGGTTCTTTCAAGAGCTCTCTGCAAGTGTTTTCTCAACTCCATCTCAGGCCCAGATGTCAGGTATTTATTGTCATACTTTGACATGTCTCTTGCACATTGCCTTGCTATGTTTGAAATGTCTTTCCTTAAGCACTGGCCTTGCATTTTAGTCCCCATTTTGACACCTTTATCTTACCTATTGCGTTCTGACTTTCCCTATCATATGCTCATCACTCAGTAAAATCGAAGTATTTAAACATGTGATCTCATCAGCTTTAAGATCCCAATAGTTTATGTAGTCAAAATATTTGGTTTGAAATCCTGGCTTCACTGCTATGAGCTGTGTGATCATGGGAAAACTGCAAATCCCTCCGTATTTCAGTCTCTTCATCTATAAATTGGAATAATGAAAGCAGCTACTCCCCTGGTTGCCATGAGAATGAAAAATGAAAAAGCATGCAGAATGCTTAGAATAATGTCTAACAGGCAATGCGAATTCAATAATGTGAGCTCCAGTGTAAATTTTGGTTAGATGCCGTTAAGCACATTGACCTCAGGAGAAAACCATAAAAATTAAAACATGAATGAAAAATACCTAGCACAGAGTCTGGCATAATATAGACACTCAAAAATCATATTCCCATTTCCCACCAACTCACCCTCTTCCATTCAGTACCTTCCTTGTCTCACTTGAAGACTGCTTTCCTTGTGTATTTTTGCTTTTGTGAATTAACAGCTATACTATAATACAAAACTAAAGTTAAAGTGGTGATTTTGAATAGAGTCCAAAATATCAAAGAAAAGTTAAAAAAATGTCAAATAGCAGCTGTGCTCTCAGGCAAAAAGCATTAAAGCACTGACTCATTTTTTTAAAGTTTCTTTTAATTCCACAGTGAAGCAGACATTGTAATAGCCCTTACCTTCTGGCCATTAGACACCTAAGAGCTGCCAAAGAAACTGAAATACTAGCTGCTCTGTTCATAGTCATTCTTCTTAATTGCATGAGGTCAAGTGTAAAGTGTAATCACTTCCTTCTGTTCAATTGGTGCTACTTTTCATTTTCTTCTTGTTCATAGTATATAGATTTCGAGGCCTGTTAGGGGCCAGCATGTGCCATCTTCCTCAACTTAAGTTCTAGTGTTTGAAACTCTTCGATGCTGCCCTTGCCAACTGGTCGTCTACTCTATGCTGATACCTTTCAAGGAAAAGGAGCCCAAAATATCCAGAAGCCTGCCTAGGCCAGCTTGAAACAAACATATTTATGAGAAAATTCTCCCTATGATGAGCCAAAATTGGGCTCCATATGTTCTCTCCTAGTGTCCTAGCTATGTCTTTTGAGACCTTATAGCAGTGTAATAGCAGTCAATCTATTATTTGGCAGAAAGTTTTAATACTATTTATGGATTTTTTTCCCCTCAGTGAAAATTCCAAGATAACACCAGAAAATTTTAAAGAATAGATAATATAAAATGGAAGGGAATATCTAGATAATGTAGACTGAGAGATATTATTAGTTTTGGCAATCAAGTGTGCCCCTAAAATGTTTCAGATTTGGAAACTTATGGCATCCCTCTGAATTCTACTCTGCACGTTATTGTTTGAACAATTGACAGTTGATGTTAGAGAAGCGTGGTCTCTGGACACAGATATTCATTCATTCAATCATCCATTCATTCACATATTCTCTTATTTGCACAAATATTGGACATCATTTTATATACCATGAAAGTATATGTTTAGTGTGGTATTATACAATATTCTCCCCATGCCATCCCTATGCCAACTATAAACTTCAATAATTCATGTTTCAAAAATGGGGAGAGAGGAGAACATTATTAGGAAAGATGGAAATAATTTTGTCATTGCCATCAGCTGCCTTTGTTCTTTGAACCATATAACTACCACTTCACTGATTTTCCTGCTCCTAGTCCTTGTGAGTTTATGATCTTTAGAATTTTCTATATGCATTGAAGGATGCTAGCTCACAAGACAGCTTGGTGCTTGGTGCTTGGTCCCTGATTCATGTCTGGCATCTGTATTTAATGTGCAAATATCTTGGTTTACAGATTTACATAAGAACTATAAAAAAGTCAAAAAAGCCTTCTAAAACAATGGCAAAGGTTGTTGTCACTAATTGGCTGCTTTGGCTAGATGATGAAATGCAAGTGGCAAGGCAAGAGAGCGCTAACATCGCTCTGTGCAGAAAGGTATGGGGATGAAACTTTGCCTATACCAGCAGTAGCCATGACTTTAGACCCCTAGTGTTTAAACAGAAATCCCGGAATAATTATTTGATGACTATTTTTATACACCTACTATCAATACCTTCCAAAGACTGCCAGAAACATACCTTAGTTGAAGTACTTGGGTTTATTGCTCATTGCAGCTATGAGGGGGAAATGCACACTATAAGTGATCTCAGGAAGGTGTTAGAAAGGCCTTTTGATAGGAATTTTACTTATACTAGGTGATTTGGAGGATGTTGAAAAGAAACAGGGCTTTGCTTAGTATCAGTTGAATGCTATCAGAAGGCATTCAAAAGGGTCACTTTTATGATTTGGTATCATAAAAATCATGAATAAATCAACAGTAAACAAGTGCTGGTGAGGCTGTGGAGAATAGGGAATCCTAGTGCACTGATGGTAGGAATGCAGATTGGTGAAGCCACTATGGAAAATAGTATGGAATTTCCTCAAAAAATTAAAAATGTAACTGCCTTATGACCCAGCAATTCTATTGCTGGGAATATACCCTAAGAATTCTGAAACACCAATTCACAAGAACCTATGCACCCCAATATTCATAGAAGCACAATTTACAATAGCCAAGTGCTGGAAACAGCTTAAGTGCCCATCAGTAAATGAGTGGGTCAAAAAACTGTGGTACATTTACACAATGAAATACTATGCAGCAGAAAGAAGGAAGGAACTCCTACCTTTTGCAGCAGCATGGATGGATCTGGAGAATATTATGCTAAGTGGAATAAGCCAGGTGGTAAAAGACAAATACCATCTGATCTTACTTATAAGAGGAATCTATTGAACAAAATAAATTAATGAGTAAAATAGAACCAGAGGCATAGAAACATGAAACACACTGACAGAGGTAAGAGGGTTGGAAAGTAGTGGGGACTGATTGGCAGAGGTGAAGGGATTTATCAAAGAACATATATGAAGGACCTGTGTACATGTACAATGGTGTGGATGTTGACTATGGAAATGGAAGGTAGGCTGGATGGAGAGTGGCGAAAGGCGAAAAATTGGGACAACTGTAACAGCATAAACAATAATGAAATAAGAATAATTAGAAAAATCTTGAAGAAAAAAGGGGGAAACTAAAGCAAGGGTAAAGCTGTAATTGGTGAAGAAGTGACAGTCACTCATATTATCCAGGATGTGCTGATGTTTGGTCATTTTTGTGTTTTGGACAATGTTCATGTTCTGTGTGTATTGAGGTATTATTACAGAGTGGTCTTGTTTTTGTTTTGACCCATAATGGTCCCAGAGTGGCCTTGTTTGATGTTGATGTTCTGTGAATTTGTGTTCAACAGAATACCCAAAGTCTAGGTGTGATTGATTGTCAGGCCAGCTGTTGGATGTCAGTAACTGCTCTTCCCTTTCTCACAACTAGACATTGTTTTGCATCAGAGAACAAACCGATCAGTGAACAAACTAGATGACAGTATAATTACCTTCATTGGAAGGGGGGAAAGAATGAAAATAATCTTGGTAAATAAATTATACAGTACATTAAAATGTGATAAATGCTATGGAAAAGAAAAAATGCAATAGAACAGTGTAAAAAGGATGGGGAATGGATTAGGTATAGACAGGAAAGTAGCAGGTTTTAGTAGGGTGGTGTGGGTAGGCCTTACTGAGAAGGTGACACTGGAACAAAGACTTGCTGTGGAGGTGAGGAAGTGAGCCCTGTGCATAGCTTATGGAATCCTGGTTCATGCCCAAAGGAATCATCCTAATAGTAAGTTTGGATTCCTGCAACTTTCTCACTTACTCCATAGGCAATTGAGCTCATCCCCTTCTTCCTGTTCTCCCACTGATCTCCCTGATTTTTTTTTTTTTTTGCCTTAAACCAAAGAGAAAGAGATTGGATAAGAGGAACAGGATAAGCTAGGGTGTATATGATGATGCCAGTTTCCGAAGTACTCCTGCTCTAAGCACTAATTAATTACTCAAGGAACTGAGTAATCTTTTTCCCCTCTCCTTCTACAAAGCTGCTAACTGCATGATTTGTCCTCAATGGCAGGACAATTACTGCTCCATCTTCACTCTAGCTGAGATTCTACATTTCCTCTTCTCATGAAAGCTGACAGTTGTTCAAGTTCTGGCTCTGTCCATTGCAATCACAGTTAGACACAGGATTCTCAGCAGAATGGATCTGTCTCCTGTGGGATTTATTTAATTGCTTCTATTTCTTCAGAGCGTATTTGTGGTCATTATACTTATTTTTGCTCTAGAAATATCACTATATTGGTTCTATTCAGTATATATTATCCCCAATTTTATATTTAAAAGTATAAACACAAATTGGTATTTTATTTGCATTTATTGATATTTTATGTCAAGAACATAGTTTTTAAGTGATGTAATGGAGCTCAGACTAAAATTTTGAGATTCCCTTTACCGTATTCTTCTAGACTCCAGTGCATTATATCCTGGTGGCTGCAATAATCCTAAGAAAATTACACAATAAAAATTTTTAAAACAGATATAATTGACACCAAATATGTATATGTCACCTGAAATGAAAGTAATTGGATGAAAGTCCTTTATTAATAAGCAACATGGCACTAGGAGGAAAAAATATATGACTTTCTGATTTTTGACACTGAAAGTCTAGCTGTATGCTTAACATATCCAAACAATAATAAATGTCATTATTAAGAGATAATTCTTGACTCAATATGTCTAATGATCTGATTGTGAGATCTATTTTTATTATTAAGTTTTAATAATTATGGTAACTTACATTTATATGGGGCTTTACACTTTGCTTTTATATCCAGTTTCCCATTTGAGCCTCATAACATCTCTGTAAGATACAAAATGTTCTGAGTTACTATCCTCATTTTACTGTGAAGAAACTAGGGCTCATAGAAATGAAATAACTTGCAAAATTAATACGAGCTGGATGCTGGCATGAAACTAAATCTCCTGAATCTGAATATAACTTTCAAATAAAGAGCAATCAGACATTCTTTATATTTTCCATCTGTAACTACTTATATAACCTTAAACAAGTTGTTTAATCTCTCTGAGCTTCCATTTTCTTGAGACTAATGATAGTGCCTACCTCTGTGAATTGGGTATGATGAAATACACACATACATGTGTGTGTCCTCAGTCCCAATTTCCAATGTGTGTTGGGGTTCTCCAGTACCAACGAGCAATCTACAAGATATCATCTAGGTGTCCTACAATTCAACTCAGTTCTGACACTATCTATCTAGAGACAGCATTAGATTCTACAAGTTAAGGGTTCAGTGCTCCAAGGCTCACTCCCTCCACTTCAGATGGCAGTTACAAGCTGACCAGCTAAAGATTGGAGGTTCCCACAACCCCATCCTTGGGTTCAAGTAATTTGTTAGAGCAACATATAGAACTCAGGGAAACATTTTATTTAATAGTTTACCAGTTTATTACAAAAGAGTACAACTCAAAAACAGCCAGATGGAAGAGATGCATAAGGCAAAGTATGTGGGAAGAGCACAGACCTTCCATGCTTTCTCCAGACACACCACTCTCCCAGAATATCAATGTGTTTACCAAACTGGAAGTTGTCTGAACCACCTCCTTTTGTGTTTTTATGAAGGCTTCATTACAATCACATGATTGATTAAACCATTGGTCATTAGTGATCAATTCAACCTTAAGCTCTTCTCTTCTTCCTGGAAATCAGGGGGTGGAACTGAAAGTCCCAACTCTCTATTCATGGTAATTTCCCTGACAACCAGCCCTCATTCTAAGTTGCTTTCCAAATATTCCCTCATTAACATAAACCCAATTGTGGTGGAAAGGGGCTTGTTGACCATAGCAAGATACCCATTTCACATTTATGGCTCTAAAGATATTTCAAGAACTGAGGACATGAGACCAAATATTATAACAAAAGATGCTCCCATCACTCTTATTGCTCAGGGAATTCCAAGGGTCTTGGGAGCTGTGATCTAGGCACTTTGGATGAAGACCAAACATATATATTCTACTTTTTATAAATCACAATTCTTATGTTACGCAATCTAGTATAATACCTAGAGAACTATACAGCTTGATAAGTTGATAGCCGCTATTATTCTGAGCAGCAAAAACACTTATAAAATCATTTGTTCTTCTTTAAAATAGGAAGACTGGAACTTGGCTCTAGGGTTGCCATTAGTTTTATTTTATTTTATTTTTTTTAATTTTTATATGTAATCTGTTTTTATTACCTTACCTACAAGTCATGATGCACAGAGGCCTGCGGACTAGGCAAAAGGCCACCTCAATGGCACAATTCAAAACTGTAGGAATTTTTTAAAATCTCTTTCATACAGAAGGTCTTTCCTAAATTCAAGAAATGTTTTTCACAAGCTACAAACTGAACCTTAAGTTTTGGATGCAGTGGTTGTTGATTTGGCTTAATTTTATCACATAGCAAGAGGTGCCATAATAGTTAATGGACAGCAGAAACAGGCTCACAAAAAAGTCACCAAGACAACAATACATGTCAATTTTAAAGCAGTTCCTGTTTACTAACTAACCAGATTACAAATATGACCATGGTAGATACCTTAGTTCATCCTTCTAATAAGCCTGTTGATCTGGTCTTCCCTGTTACCAGCATCCCCACCTTCTACAAAATGGGTGGTCTTTTTCTTCATTCCACCTCGTGGAGAAGATAATTTGAAGGGCCACAGGAAGTTGTTTGCTTCTTTGAAGCGTTTTCCAACAGTATAGATCTCATGAATCAGATCCTCCATGCAGATTATGCCATATTTACCAAGAGATCGAGCAATCAATGCATTATCTGTCAGGGCAATTCGTTTTTGTTGATTTTCCCATACCCACGCTTGTAGATCAATTCATTTACTGACTTCAGGTTAGGGTACCCCCATGCAATATATGGTTCCACAATCCTCAGCATGTTAATCGAAGCCTTGTTGAGCTTAACAAAGGTACCATTGAAGATCTGGCGAAGGCGAAGAAACTGCAGCACCTTTCGGACCTTTGGGCTCACACCATTGATACCTCTGATCCTGATGACAAATGCCAATTTGGGTTCTGCGGGTACATAGAAGTTGCCAGCTTTTCTTGCCATTCTAGCCATTCGAATCTCAGTTCTGTACATCTGCCTATATTCCTTGTGATAGTGCTTGGCTTTTTCATAGATAAGCTTCCTCCTCGCCTTTCGAAGCATCTTTTGGGCAAACTTCTTTCTCAGGCGCTTGATTTTCAGCTCTGTGACATTCCTTTGCTTTTTCTTAAGGGTTTCTGGCACAGCCGGAACCTTCTTCTTCTTCTTCTCTTCAGCAACCTCCATGATTCCAGCCAGCAAAAATAAAAAGAGGAGTTTTATTTTATTTTTTAAGATTTTATTTATTTATCCTTAGAGGGGAAAGGAGGGAGAAAGAGAGGAAGAAAAACATGGAGAGAAACATCAATGTGTGGTTGTCTTTCATGGGCCCCCCACTGGGGACCTGGCCTGCAACCCATGCATGCGCCCTGAGTGGGAATTGAACCAGTGAACCTTTGGTTCACAGCCCGTGCTCAATCCACTGAGCTACACCAGCCACGGCTAGAGTTGTCATTAGTTTTAGATGACATATTAAAAGCATAGTGTTTAGCATAATGTGAGGTTTGTCCAGAACATATCCAGACATGTAATAGGAAAAACAGAGACATTTATTGAAGATACAAGATACAAGAAATGTTGTACATAGGACAATGATACCTCAGTCTCTTTCAGAGTAGGCACCTTGGGACCTCACACAGTTCTAATCGCCATCAGCTACCCCATTATATTTTCCTGAATCTCACTGATGGTCTTAAGTATCATCTTTTTCAAAGGTGATTTTTGTTTTGGGAAAAGCCAGAAATCACAGGGCACCAAATCTGGGCTGTAGTGGGACTTAATTGCCTGGGTGATTTGATGTTTCACCAGAAAACTCTGCAGGAGATGGGGTGCATGAGCGGGCACATTGTCATGATGAAGCTGCCAATTGCCAGTTGCCCATAGCTGCCACCTTATGAATCATCCAAATAGTTTCCACAGAGGAATGTTTAAGCTTAACACAAAATTTGATGCAAATTCATTTCTCTACTTGCTCATTTTGAATGTGATGGCCTCACAGTACACATGCTCGCTCAACACTGACTAGTACAATGAAGTCATCATTGTTCACGCATGCACATTCCAGTCCACTCTCCTTGGCTGTCAGGTAACATCAATGTCATGCAAACTGTTCTTGTTATATTAACAATGGTTGGGCTTTTTCTGAACAAACCTTGTATATGTGACACACATTTTGCTTAACTTGCTTCACTAAGCACTTCAAATGATGACTGCAACCAAGAAATCAAGAGGAAGCTGAGAGTATTAGAGGTATCAGTGGAAGAATTAGGAAAGTTTACCAAGTGTAAAGTGGTGTCATTAGAGACAAAGTCTAAAATTATTTGCACTCTTGTACTCCCAATTACTATGTACTGATGTGAAGGTTGTGTTAATGGTGAACATTGTCACATGTTAGACATCAGTCCTATAGGTTGGCTATGAGAAGGATTCAGAACCAATGAACTCAAATACAAGCAAAAGTTTATTTAGGAAGTCACAGGGGTAAAAATGAATCATGGAAGAAGTGAACCAGCTGGGCTGTGTGGACTCAGGAAACAAGTTACAGAGGCAAAAGGAGTTCCCTTGGAGCTTAGGAGAAAGAAAGGCAAAGAAAGTGTGCAAGGGGGAAGGAGAGGGAAAGGTGAAGGTGTGCTCCAGAGAGAGAGAGATCATGTGCTGTCCTTCAACTTGAGGGGTTTTATGTGTTTCCAAAGGCAGGGATTTGAGGGGAGATCTCAAGGGAGGATCCTGCTAGAATATTCATTAGCTTTTCCAGTTGTGTCCTTTCAGAGTTGTGGTCTCTACTGACTTGTTGATGCTATTGTAGGGGGTCACTAGTCATTGCAGCTGGTCCTCATGTCAGCCATGGTGTCATTTTTTCTGGTTTTGCTGCTTTTCTGAGACTGGAGCTGAAAGAAAACTGAGTGGTTGTGAAAGGGGTTGTATGGGAGTCCTATGAGGCTATTCTCTTGACCTTTAGTTCCTCCTCTAAGGGGGTCTACCACATGACTAGTGACAGGCCAGAGGAGGAAAGGTCACAGGAGCCTGTGAAACCCATGATTAAGAATAGGCTAGGGGAGGAAAGTCACCCTGGAGATGGGGTTCTACCTTATAATTGTCCATTGCTAGGCACCCCAGGCTCTCTGCCCTGATGACTTTCCATAGTACCTGGCCTATTGTTTCTACTCTGCTCATGTCTGTCTGACTACCTATTATATCAGTTGGACAATGAAGAATGTTGATAGGAAAAAATTAATTCATTTGAAATATGGTGTTGAAGGAGAGCTCTACAGATATCCTGAACAGCCAGAAAGACAAACAAGTGGGTCCTAGAGCAAATTAAGCCTGGATCATTGCTTGAAACAAAAATGACAAAACTAAAGCTGCCTTACTTTGGGCACATCATGAGAAAGTTGAATTCCTTGGAAAAGACAATAATGCTGGGGGGAAATAGAAGGCAGCAGGAAAAGAGGAAGACCATGTATGAAATGGATTGACTCCATAAAAGAATTTATGGGCATGAGTCTGAAGGAGCTGAAAGGGGCTGTTGAGGACAAGACAGTGTGCACATCACTCCTTCACAGGACTGTCAAGACTCAGAGCAAACTCAATGGCATGTAACACACATAAGTGTGTTACAAATGCAGACATTCAACCAATGTAGCTAATATTATAATTATTTTCATTTGTATGCTAAGACTCATGTTCCTGAAAGTGACAGAAATCTCAAATTTAAGCAAAGATTAGTTTGCTACTGTTGGCTCATGTAACTAAACAATTAAAGGACATATTTCACTTCTGCTCTGCCTACCTAAAGAAAATTTAATGGTGTCTTTAGGCTCTCTCTCAACACTTGACCCCATTCGTCTGTGCTGACTCTATTATCAGTAGGTTTTAAGCTATCTTCCAGAAGTTCCCATGTCTTCATTAACCCAAGATTTCTATTGAGTGGCTAAGAGCAAAAGTATTTATCCAAGCATTCATAGCAAGTGATGCAAGATTTATTTGATTGTGCCAGCACTTAACTTATGCATTCACTGTTGTGTCAATTATTCTGTCCAGAAAAATATGATGTGTTGGTTTACTTAGTTCTGAATAACATGCAAATGTTTCGTACATTTTTAGCATAATGTGCACACTTGTTTTCAAAGGAGATAGTTCCACATTGTTGGTCTACATAATTAGGTTGTTCCATTGTAGTCTCCATAGCCACAGTTCACATTCAGTCTCTCATTTTCCTACTTGGTAGCACAACAAAGTGGCATTTAACACAAATAGGTTGAGAAAACTATTAATTAACATACTACCAGATCATACAATTCATTGTAATTAAAGATTTATGTGATGACTCTCACATTGTGTAAGAATACACTGTCTTGGACACCATAAAATATATTTTTAAAAAGCCCTTCCTTCAAGAGAGTCTCAGACTCATGGGGTGACAGAGGAGACAGCTCTTTCTAACATACAGGTGAATGTGACCAATAAGATAGACATTTCCCAAAGTGCTCTGGAAATGTAGATGATGATATTAACCTTGAATGGGATAGGACAAAAATAGACAAAAACTGAGATATGGTGATTGAAATTTAGTGGCAAGTTGACAAAATATTTGGTTTAAGGCATCAACACTATAGTTTTCCAAAGTAGACCTAGGCATATGGTAAGGAAATTATTCTGGAGTCATGGAGCATATTTTATGCAGATTTATGAGTATATTCTTTCCTTTTCCCTAAGATGCTCCACTTTTTTTTCCTGTTTCTTGATTCCACCAGATAAATGAAAAACCAATTACAGCTACAAATATTCAGAGGCAACTTCTCACTTGCTCCATGCCTCTGGGACCTATTCTTGTGATTAGAATGGATTCAGTAGCAGTGTTCATTCATTCACCCTACGAGTCAATGAGTTCCTGCTAGGTGTCAGTTGTATACCAGTCACATTAAGGATAAAAAGATTCTAAGATATATTTCTTGCCTGAAATTTAAGGTGTATACATTTTTGTTGGAGAGGCAGACTTAAAAGTACTGTACAATGTGAGAAATGTGGTACTAGAGACCTGTGGGACATTTGTAGAAACATCAGAAGGAGAACAAGTACTTCCCTATGCAAGGTGCAGGTGGATATTTGGGTAACAAATTTTCACTAAGGAGATGGCATTTGAGCTGGGTCTCTAAGCAGGGGAGGACATTTTTACAAATGAAGAGAGGCCTGAAAAGTCACCTGGAGAGGCCTAAGAATTGCACAGTAACTTGATATGCCAGGAGTGTGTGTAGCTTCAAGGGAGAAACTAGCAAGAGATAAGGCCAGAAGAGTGTGCAGGCATCAGATCAAGAAAGATCTGATGGTTCTGAGTAATTGTTCTATATTTTAGTTCTAATTTTGATTTTTTTCTTTTTTTTAAAGATTTTATTTTTATTTATTTATTTTTTTTTTTTAGAGAGAGGGGAAGGGAGGGAGAGAGGGAGAGAAACAGCAATGTGTGGTTGCCTCTCACATGGCCCTCATGGGGATCTGGCCCGCAACCCAGGCATGTGCCCTGACCGGGAATCGAACTGGGACCCTCTGGTTCCCAGCCCGCGCTCAATCCACTGAGCTACACCAGCCAGGGCATATTTTAGTTCTAATTTTGATTTTGATGTGGTTGTGGGAGGAGGCAAGCCATGTCTGCCTACATTGCCATGTTCCTCAGGTATCTATTTTATCAAAGAATATTCAAAATGGATTGTTTTAGCCTATTTCAATGAGTATATTGGTATTGAATGTAACTCAACAATGAATATAGTTAATTTTGTTTGTTGAATAAATAAACGAATTTATCTTTTAGTTTAAAAGAAAAAAAAAAGATCTTAGAGATTTCACTTTATCACATAGACAATGGTGATGTGGAGGATAATCAGTGGAGCAGAGGCACAGGCATGCAAGAGATCCAATCATGGAAGTGATATAATTGCTACAAATAATTATCAAGCAAAATTACGAAGTTAGAGCACAGAAAGCTATTATTTATGACCTTCTGTAGAAGTTCTGTTTTAGGAAAATCTGATGAATCTGAATGTGAACTAAAATTAAGTACATAAACATATGGTTAAATAATACTTCACTTTAAGGAAAGATAGTTCCTTGAAACTGAG
This sequence comes from Micronycteris hirsuta, assembly GCA_004026765.1. NCBI lineage: Eukaryota > Metazoa > Chordata > Mammalia > Chiroptera > Phyllostomidae > Micronycteris > Micronycteris hirsuta. Next base: position 65,078 of record PVJI01008336.1, read on the forward strand.
ATCTTCCCTAGTGCAATATATTATGTAATTCTGTTTATCATAAATCATCATGATGTTTTTCAGAAGTATTTCCATTATCTGAACCAAGGACTACTTACTTGCTTGGGCCAAATGTATAAATCTCACACTGATGGACTGTGTAGCTGAAATGCATTGCTGGACATGTCTAATATTTGAAGAGAAAACCAAAGATGACACAGCTATCTTCTCCTAATATACCAGAACCTCCCTGTAGCATTGACCTTGGGTTCTTTGCTGCAAAATAATCAGACAGGTAGAAGAAAACAGCAACCAAAAGACCTTGTGATGCTTGAATAACTAAATCCTCTTAGATTAAATCCAAACGCCCATCTTATTCTGAATTCTATGCCATGACAAAGTATTAACAAATACCAAATATATTATTCAAATTATGATGACCTTGTGCTTTTGATTTTAAAAGTTTGCAGAGATTAGTATTCAAAAGTAGTTTGGGGACTTGCATTTCTAAAGCTATTATAAAGTCTTTCAGAATGCCACATAAATCTTTTAGCTTTTCTTATTAACTTTGCAGTTGTAACTTAAGTATTTACTCCTAACTCAACCACATTCTTCTTCCTTTTAAGCTTTTATAGCTGAGGGAAAAACTTCTATTAATCACCAATGAAACTCTGAAAGCCATTGGAAAAGAAAAGTACATGGTGGCTTTCAAATCCATCATTTGAAACAAAACATAGGTAAATTTTCATGTGTTTAAATATAGATATGAAGGAAGGGCATTACATTCAAATTATTTACCATGTTTTCTTCCCATAACTTCATGAAAAATATCTCTATTATCATTCTTAACTTCAGATAAACCTAGGAAAGAAAGAGTTATTATAAAATGGGAGCCATTGGACTCACTCCTTCCATCTTAGATTGTGTTAGAATACACTAACTGAATGCCATTATCTTTCTTTAATTTGTAAGGCAGTCCAGGAACCTACTTTTCTTCCACCTTACACAGCACGGAAATGATTTCTCCTCCTACAGTGATGACATGAAATATATTTTTGGTCTCCGTTAGTTGACATGCAAATGTACCCACTGTAACACAAGCAAAAACTCATTAAAAGCTGCTGGAATGCAATTGTGTTATCTCCCAGGAACACAGAAAATAACATTAGTTATCACTCCAGTGCATTTCCATTTGTTAACACAGTGAACTCACCCACCCTACCCATCTTCCCTCAAGGTCTTCATAGAAAATTTTCTTATTTTATTCTAGTTCCATCAGACAAAAGCTCTAGGTCTCTATTTATCACAAAGACACATTTTTATTTAAATTGCAAAATGCTGCCACATGATCTCATCTATAACTTGGAAACTTTTCTTTCCTAATATGTCATGTAGGTCTGACTTTGCAGGTGTTGCTAAAACTCCTTCACTGAGTGTTTGGAATTGTTGCTTAGATAACAAATATTTGGCTTGTGGGGGGAAAATGGAGACAACTGTACTTGACCAACAATAAAAAATAAATAAAGAAAGAGAGAGGCTCACATATAACAAAAGTGACATACATCATCTGAAAAATATACCTTTATATAATATTTTACTCATTTTCAGAAAGTGTTTCCTTTGCAGAGAGATTCCCAGTGCTTTTAGTTTTGTAAATACTCTGATAATATGAATATAATGGAAATTTGGGGAAATCATTTTCCTATTCTATATTTTTCCTGTTTCTGCTTACTACAGTCACCAAGTCTAGAAGGTAGAAAGAATTTTACCTACTTTAGGGAAACTTCAGAAGGCAAAAACTAAACAAATAAATGATCACGATAGTAATATATTCTATAAAGAAAATTAAGTAAGATGTTGTGTGGAGAGATACTTAGATGGTATTTGGTTTTCTTTCAACTGTCAATGTACTTTATTTAGGTACAATTGACAAAAATGTATATATTGTGGTTGTATGAGGTGATGTTTTAAGGTATACAACATGATTTAATATACATATACATTGTGAAATAATTACTACAATGAAGTTAATTAGCACATCCATCACCTCACAGAATTAGCATTTTTTTGTGGGAAGAACACTTAAGATTTATTTTCTTAGCAAATTTCAAGTACACAATAGTTTTATTAACTATAGTCACTATGCTGTACATTAGAACCACAGAACTTATCTTAAAACTAGAAATTTGTACCCTTTGGCCATCTCTCCATTTCCCTCTCCCCACCCTGGCCCCTAGGAGCCACATTATACTGTCTGTTTCTATGAGTTCAACTTTTATAGATTCTATATATGTATGTATATGAGATCATATAGTAGGACTTTCTCTATCTGACTTATTTCACTTAACATAATATCTTCCAGGTTCATCAATGTTGTTGTAAATGGCAAGATTTCCTTTCTATTTATAACTGAATATTCTTTCATTGAATTAAATTTATATATATATATATATAATTACATTTTCTTTAGCTTTTTATCTGTCAAAAGACTCCCAGGTTATTTTCATATCTTGGCTATTGTGAAGAACTCTGCATCAGTCTGCAGATATCCCTTCAAGATACTGACTTGATTTCCTTTGCATGTATACCCAGAAGTGGGGTTATGGGATCGTATTTGATGTTGAGAAAGAGCCATCCAAGTGAGGATCTGGGGTGGGGAGACTATCCCAGGTAGGTGAAACAGCCAGTATGTACAATAAGGTGCTCAAAAATTATTTGATAAATGGGGAATCATCTTTAATTACTGTATAATTTTAAGATTTCATATTTATTGTTTATCCATATTTTTCTTTTGTTATTTTTGGCAATTTTTCTACAAAGGTAGCATGCTTTAGGAGAAAATATATTTTGTACTTTGGTGAGATTAACCCTTTGCTGCTGGTGTGGCAGATGCTCTCCCATTTTACTTATATTTTGACTATTTTAGTCTTTTTTTCTTACAGAGTTTATATTTTATATTTAGCTCTATTAACCTTCATGTTTTTTTTAACTTTTATTATGTGTTTAGAAATACTCTCTCTTTCTAAAGATAATTAGTGTTTTTTTCTTTTTTTAAAATTTATTGTTGTTCAATTACAGTTGTTTGCATCCTCTCCCCTCCCCTCCCCCTCCAATCGCCCCTCCCTTCCCTGCCTCACTCCCCATCCTTGGTTCTGTCCATGTGTCCTCTATAGTGGTTCCTGAAAACCCTTCTCCCCATTGTCCCCTCCCCCCTCCCCCCTGGCTATTGTTAGATTGTTCTTAATTTCAATGTCTCTGGTTAAGCTTTGCTTGCTTTTAGCTTTTGTTGATTATGTTCCAGTTAAAGGTGAGATCATATGGTATTTGCCCCTAACCTCCTGCCTTACTTAACTTAGCATAATGCTCTCCAGTTCCATCCACGCTGTTGCAAAGAGTATAAACTCCTTCTTCCTCTCTGCTGCGTAGAATTCCATTGTGTAAATGTACCATAGTTTCTTTATCCACTCATTTGTAGATGGGCACTTAGGTTGTTTCCAGCACTTGGCTATTATGAATTGTGCTGTGATGAATATTGGGATGCATAGGTTCTTTTGGATTGGTGGTTCAGGGCTCTTAGGGTATAATCCCAGCAGTGGAATTGCTGGGTCAAAAGGCAGATACATTTTTAGTTTTCTGAGGTAGTTCCATACTGTTTTCCACAGTGGCTGCACCAGTCTGCATTCCCACCAACAGTGAAGTAGGGTTCCCTTTTCTCCACATCCCCTCCAACAGTTATCTGTTGTTTTGTTTATGATGGCCATTCTGACTGGTGTGAGGTGGTATCTAATTGTGGTTTTAATTTGCATCTCTCTGATGGCTAATGATGTTGAGCATCTTTTCATATGACTCTGGGCCCTCTGTATGTCCTTTTTCGAGAAGAGTCTGTTCATGTCTTTTGCCCATTTTTTAATTGGGTTTTTTGTCTTCCTCGAGTGGAGTCATATGAGTTCTTTATATATATTGGATATCAGACCCTTGTCTGAGGTATCATTGGCAAATATCTTTTCCCATACAGTTGGTTCTGTTTTTATTTTAATACTGTTTTCTTTAGCCCCACAGAAGCTCTTTATTTTGATAAGGTCCCATTTGTTTATTTTTTCCTTTATGTCCCTAGCTCTAGGAGACATATCATTGAAGATGTTGCTGCGTGGAATGTCTGAGATTTTCCTACCGATGTTTTCCTCTAGAACTTTTATGGTGTCAGACTTACATTTAAGTCTTTTATCCACCTTGAATTTATTTTTGTGTATGGTGTAAGTTGGTGCTTGAGTTTCATTTTTTTGCATGTGGCCGTCCAGATTTCCCAGCACCATTTGTTGAAGAGGCTATTTTTATTCCATTTTCTTTCCCCCTTTGTTGAAGATTAATTGCCTGTAGAGACTCGGGTTTATATCTGGGCTCTCTGTTCTGTTCCATTGGTCTATCTGTCTGTTTTTATGCCAGTACCAAGCTGTTTTGATTACAGTGACTTTGTAATATAGTTTGATATCAGGAATTGTGATCCCTCCTGCTTTGCTCTTCTTTCTCAAAATTGCAGCTGATATTCGGGTTCCTTTATGGTTCCATATAAATTTTTGAAGTGTTTGATCTATATCTGTGAAATATGCCGTTAGTACTTTAATAGGGATTGCATTGAATATATAAATTGCTTTGAGTAGTATGGACATTTTGATGATGTTGATTCTTCCAATCCATGAGCATGGTATATGTTTCCATTTGTTTGTGTCTTCCATGATTTCTTTCTTCAGTGTTGTGTAGTTTTCTGAGTACAGGTCTTTTACCTCCTTGCTTAGGTTTATTCCCAGCTATTTTATTTTTGTTGTTGTTGTTGCTATATCAAATGGGATTTTCCCCCTAATTTCTGTTTCTGCTGTTTCACTGTTGGTATACAAAAATGCCTTTGATTTCTGGATGTTGACTTTGTAACCCGCTGTTTTGGCGAATTCAATTATTAGATCGAGTAGTTTTTTGGCAGAGTCTATAGGATTTTCTAAGTACACTATTATGTCATCTTCAAATGACAGTTTTGATTCCTCCTTTCCAATTTGGATGCCTTTTATTTCCTTTTCTTGTCTGATTGCTGTAGCTAAAACTTCCAATACTATGTTGAATAGAAGTGGTGATAGTGGACAGCCTTGTCTTGTTCCTGATCTTAGTGGGAAAGATTTTAGTTTTTGTCCATTGAGTATAACGTTGGCTGTAGGTTTCTCATATATGGCCTTTATTATATTGAGGACTGCTCCCTCTATTCCCACTTTGCTAAGTGTTTTGATCATAAATGGATGCTGTACCTTATCGAATACTTTTTCTGCATCTATTGATATGATCATGTGATTTTTGTCTTTGCTTTTGTTTATGTGATGAATTACATTTATTGTTTTGCAAATATTGTACCATCCTTGCATCCCTGGGATGAATCCCACTTGGTCGTAGTGTATGATCTTTTTGATGTATTGGTGGATGTGGTTTGCTAATATTTTGTTGAAAATTTTAGCATCATTGTTCATCAGTGATATTGGCTTGAAGTTTACTTTCTTTGTTGTGTCTTTTTCTGGTTTTGGGATTGGGGTGATGCTGAATTCATAAAAAGAATTTGAGAGTCTTCCATCATTTTGGATTTTTTGGAATAGTCTGTGAAGGATAGGTGTTAGTTCTTCCTTAAATGCTTTGTAGAATTCTTCTGTGAAACCATCTGGTCCAGGGTTTTTGTGTGGTAGAAGTTTTTTGATTACTGCTTTAATTTCATCTGCTGCTATTGGTCGGTTCAGGCTTCCTACTTCTTCTTTATTGAGTTTTGGAAGATTATATTTTTCTAAAAATTTGTCCATTTCTCCTAGGTTTTCATATTTCTTGGCATACAGTTCTTCATAGTAGTGACTTATAATTCTTTGTATTTCTGTGGCATCAGTTGTGATATCTCTTCTTTCATTTCTGATTGAGTTTATTTGGGTCCTCTCTCTTTTTTTCTTGATGAGCCTGCTTAAAGGCTTATCTATTTTGTTTATCTTTTCAAAGAACCAGCTCCTGGATTCATTGATCCTTAGAATTGTCCTTTTAGTCTCTAAGTCATTTAATTCTGATCTGATCTTGGTTATTTCCTTCCTTCTACTTGTTCTGGGTTGTCTCTGTTGTTGTTCCTCGAGTTCTTGTAGGCATAGGGTCAGGTTGTTTGTGTGAACTGTTTCTATTTTTTTTAGGTAGCCCTGTATCACTATGAACTTCCCTCTCAGGACTGCCTTCGCTGTGTCCCATAAGTTTAGGGTTGTTGTCAGTTCATTTTCATTTGTTTCAAGGAACTTTTTGATTTCTTCCCTAATCTCGTCCTTGACCCATTTATTGTTTAATAGCATGCTATTCAGTCTCCATGATGTTCAGTGTTTTGGGTTTTTTTCCTTTGGGTTGGTTTCTAATTTCAGTCCCAGTGGTCAGAGAAAATACTTGGTATGATTTCAATTTTCTTGAATTTGTTGAGGCTTGTTTTGTGTCCTATCATATGGTCTATTTTTGAAAATGTTCCATGTGCATTTGAAAAGAATGTGTATTTAGCTTCTGTGGGGTGAAAGGCTCTATATATATCAGTTATGTCCATTTCATCTATAGTATTTTTCTTTTTCTTTTTTTTTTTCAGAATTTCTTTTTTCTTTTATTTATTTATTTATTTATTTATTTATTTTTATTTTTTTAATTAATTTTTTTTGTTTAATTACAGTTATTTGCAGCCTCTCCCCTCCCCCCTCCCTTCCCCTCCCGTCCCACCCCCCCAACCTCCCTCCTCCCCCTTAGTTCTGTCCATGTGTCCTCTACAGTGATTCCTGAAAACTCTTCTCCCCATTGTCCCCTCCCCCCTCTCCCCTGTCTATTGTTAGCCTGTTC
>PVJI01008337.1:0-71824 GCA_004026765.1 Micronycteris hirsuta
ACAGGGGGAGGTTAAGAATAGTATAGGAAGTGCAGAAGCAGAAGGACTTATGTGTATGACCTATGGAAAAAACTAAAGGGTGGGGAAAGGGGGGTTAAGAGGGTGGGGGGCAAGAAGGGGGGGAAAATGGGACAACTGTAACAGCATAATCAATAAAATATAGTTAAAAAAAAAGAATGCACTGGAGATGAGGAAAAATTTGGGTGTTAGTTCTTATCCTAGGAATTAGCAAAGAAATAGTAGACTTTATAAAGCTGGAAACATTTTGTTACTTCAGGCATTGAGTGGCAAATCACACTTGCCTTGCTCTGCTTCCCAAGTTCTGATGGTGTAAACGAAATGGTAACACCTGGGCCCAGTTCATGGGCTTCTGCTGGTGCCATTATGCCGGTCTTAGAATTCTGAGTAACACAGGCCCCTTGTTGAAATCTTCTCTACCCAGAGGACTGCTCTGTCATTAGCAGCCATGTTCGTGACATTCTTGGCCTCAGATGACTGGATTCCAGACTGGCTCAGTGTGACCTGTCCATTAAGATGGTAGGGGAAGTTTACAGGTCTTCACGTTCCCAAGATCATTCCTGTTTCTCTTTACATTTCTATAAACTTTCATTTATAGTATTTGGCTTTCGTTGCATATGAGCACTTAAAAGTTTAGTTATATTGTTTGAAAAGCTGGAGAAGTCTTTTCAGGTTTTTTTTTTTTTCTTTTTAATTTAAAAGCAGTAGCTTAGAGATTCCAAGATTCTAAGAGGGCTGAAGAGTAGGTGGATACTACGCTCACCTGCTTTTGGCACCAAACTGGATTTATAACTAAATTATACAGAAATCAACTGAAATACCTGTCTGAGGGCTAACTGAACAAAAATCCTATAACCAAGGATTTACAGAAGAAGCCACATAGAGACGGACACAAAGGGCCAAGATGCAGAAATGCCTGGTCCTGAACTGAAGTGCAGCCACTGAGAAGCCTGAAGGATATCTTGGACGCAAAACTCCCTCTCCTCAGGAGCCTGGGGTCTCAACCCCATACAGGGATCCCAACCCAGAGCAACAGAGATGGGAAGAAAATCCCGCATAGTATCTGATGGTGAAAATCAGTGGGGGTTCAGCCCACCTGGGAGAGAAGAGAGTCTGCTCGAGACCCAAATGCCACCTTCCCAGGGTTAAGCACTTCTATTGTTACAGCACCAGCCTGTGGTGTGCACTGCCTTGTCCTCCAATCCCTGTTGTGCCCAGGTCCTGCAAAGGGATTTGCTGGCTGCACTCAGCAGAGACATTTAGGTTGCTCTTTTTTTAAAAGAGAAACTCTTGGCAGAGACTCAGCAATGATTGAACTGTGTAGCTTTGGAAAAGGGACCATTTTCCCCTAACTTGAATGCACAACTGTTTTACCACCTCCACCTGTTGAGTCCCTTGGCCTTCCCTGCAACTTTGTGGCCCTGTCCTGCTGAGTTCAGTCATGCAGGGGAATCAGAGTGCCTTGCAGAGCTGGGACTTTAACAGTGTCTCCTGGAGAGGCTTTTGTCCTGGGATCAGATGGGCGGGGTCTGGGTTGTATGGCTACATTGTTGGGGGGTGGCACTCCAATCTCTCCTGTAAGCTCAGCCCTGCCATCCTGGAAAGGAGAAGAAGTGCCCCCCACCACAGCCTTGCTGGTAACACTCCCAATGGGAGACTTTTTGGATCAGCCCTCCCAAGTCCTGGTGGCCCCGCCCAGCTGAGCTCTGTTCCATGGAGGGCAGGGGGTGCTGGACATTCAACAAGCATCTCGCTTGGAGGATATTGTCTGGAACCAGACAAAGTGCTTGGATCCCTACTATGGGCTCAGCTGGCACCACCCTCACTGGAAGACTCTTTTGATCTGGCCTCCTGAACACCAGTGGCTCCACCCTGTAGAACTTGCTCCTGCAGAGGGGATGGCTGGCTGCACCCAACCTGAACCTGCAGCATGCTCCTCCTAGAGTTGGAGACTCTGGCAGAGACTGAGACTGAGTGGTTTGGATCTGGAGTAGGGTCCATTTTCCTCTTATTTTGTGCTTGACCACACAGCTCCCCCATGGGGGACCCACTAGCCCTGTCCTCCCTACTGAGCTTATGACCTGTGGAAGGGTCTGTGTGTTGTGGCCAGCCTGGGACCACTCAAGAATCTTTCTTTGGAAGGCTCTGGAGGAAGACCAGGCAACCTCTTGGGTAGGTGGAGTAGCTGATAGGTGGAGGCAAACCTCAGGGAGCCATGGACCTTTTATATATCTATCCCCAGATTTAAGCTGGAGGAAGTTGACCTTCGTACAAAGATTGGCCTCTTCCATATACCCTGGGCTCAGTAGATGCAGCTACCAACAGTGAATAGTATGGTAGCTTCACACAGGTAGCCCAAGGTGATTACACAATGTCTGACGTGGACCTGTAAATGAACCACACCCAAGTGGACCCAGAACCAGCACAAGCAGTGTTGAGCTTCAGACCACAATAGAGCTCGATTCATGTAGCCACAGAGTGGCATCCCCAAAGAGGGATTCCAGCAGGCATCAGACCCTGCTGGGAATAACTCTGCCTCAGGGGGCAGCCCCTGCAAAGTGACTCATATATGGTGATCAAAATTTACCCATGTTGTCAGACAACCTGAAGGGTTAACTCTACCCACAAAAGGGCCAACAATGTTCAAGACACAACTACATCTGGAGGGAGTACATAACAAACAAGAAACCATTTCTAGGGCACCGAGCTCAGCTGGCCTGGAAGACTGTGCCACTGAGCCCAACAAGACACTTTCATCATAAAGCCATCAAAACAAGTTGGGGAGTCATAGCAAATCTATCCAATACACAGAGACAAAATTGGGAGACAAAGAAATATGTCCCAAATAAAAGCATAAGAGAAATCCTCAGAAAAACAACTAAGTAAAATGGAAGCAACCAAGATACCAGATGCAGAGTTTAAATCAATGGCTAGAAGGATGTTCAAAGCACCTTAGGGGAAGAATGGATTGTGGCAGTGATTTCCTGATCTCAGTGAGAAGACATAGAAACCATAAAGAAAGAACCAGTCAGAAATTTAAAGTACAATATCTGAAATGAAGAATACATTAGAAGGAATCAATAGCAGGTTAGATGAAGCCGAAGACTGGATTAGAAATTTAGAGGACAAGATAACAGTAAGCACCCAAGAAGAGCATCACACAAAAAAAGAGAATTTAAAAGAAAATGAGGAAAGTCTAAGGGACCTCTGGAACAACATCAAGTTTAACAACATCTGCATCATAGGAGTACCAGAAGGAAAAGAGGGTGAACAAGGCATAGAGAACCTGTTTGAAAAACTAATGGCTGAAAACTTCCCTAACCTGGTGAAAGAAAAAGTCACATAAGTTTAGGAAGCACAGAGAGTCCCAATCAAGATGAACCCAAAGAGGACCCCACTAAGACATACTGTAATTAAATGGCAAAAGTTAAAGAAAAAGAGAGAATCTTTAAAGCAGCAAGAGAAAGGCAATTAGTTACCTATGAAGAAGCTCCCATAAAACTATCATCTGATTTCTCAACAAAAACACTTTAGGCCATAAGGATTGGCATGAAATGTTCAAGGTGATGAAATGCAAGGACCTACAACCATCATTACTTTATCTAGCAAGGCTATAATTTAAAATTGAAGGCAAAATAAAGAGCTTCACAGACAGAAAAAAAAAAAAGCCAAATTTGTTCATTAGAACTAAATGAGTGTTGCAAGAAATGTTAAAGAGCCTGCTTTTAGAGGAAGAAGAAATAGAGAGGAACATAGGTGTAAAGAATAAAATGGCAATAAACAAGGACCTGTCGATAATAACCTTAAATGTAAATGGATTAAATACTCTAGTCAAAAGACATAGAGTAGCTGAATGGATAAGAAAACATAACCCATATATATGCTGTCTATAAAGGACCACCTCAGAACAAAAGTTACATACAAACTGAAAGGGAAAGGATGGAAAAAATATTGCATGCAAATGGAAATGAAAAAAAAAAAGCTGGGGTAGCAATACTTCTATCAGACAAAAAAGACTTTAGAACAAAACCCATGTCAGAGATGAAGAAGGTCACTACGTAATACTAAAGGATTGACCCAACAAGAGGATATGATCCTTGTAAACATATATGCACTCAATATAAGAACACCTAAATATATAAAGAAGGTCTTTATATATTTGTGGATATTAAGGGAGAGGTTGACAGCAATGCATAGTAGGTGATTTTAACACACCAGTGACATCAATTGATAGATCTTTCAGACAAACAATCAACAAGGCAACAGGGACCTTAAATGACACACTAGATTGGATGGATTTAATTGATATTTACAGAACATTTCATTCCAAATCAGCAGAATATACATTCTTCTCAAGTGCACTTGGAACAGTCTCAAAGATAGAACACATGTTAGGATACAATATAAGTTAATAAATTCAAGAAGATTGAAATCATATCAGGCATCTTCTCTTTCCATGATGGTATGAAACTAGAAATCAATTACAAATAAAGAAACTGAAAGACATTCAAACACATGGAGGCTAAATGGGTTAACAACGAGATCAAGGAAAAAATCAAAAGTTACCTGGAATAAATGAAAATGAACACACAATGACACAAAATCTATGGGACACAGCAAAAACAGTCCTGAGAGGGAAGTTGATAGCATTTCAGTCTACCTCAAGAAGCAAGAAAAGTCTCAAATAAACAATGTAACTTAAAGAAACTTGAAAAAGAACAACAAAGCCCAAAGTGAGTAGAAGGAAGGAAATAATAAAGATCAAAACAGAAATAAACAAAATAAAGTCTAAAAAAAGATAGAAAAGATCAATGAATCCAAGAGCCATTTATTTGAAAAGACAAACATGATTGACAAAGCTTTAACCAGACTCATCACGAAAAAAAGCAAGAGGACACACCCAAAATAAAATCAAATGAAAAAGGAGAAGTCACAACTAACACCAAAGAAACAGCTGAAGCATGGTGTCTATGAGAGAAAATTTTTGTGTTGGGGTCACCAAGACCCCCCCCCATTCAATGATTCATTATGTGTGTGCACAGGATTCAGCATGATAGTACTTCTGGTGATAATTTATGGCAAGATAAAAATTCCAAGATATTCCAAACTAAATTATAGCTGGTCAGAGTGAGAGAAATAGATGAGAGTATTAAGCCAGTTAATAGCTGTGGGATGACTAACAATAGATAGCTCACATTTCATGTATGTATGTTGGAAGTTTGAATCAACGTCTATAGTGACTACCAGACACCACTGCATCCTGCTTATGCATGAATTTTGACTGTTTCCCACAACCAATCAAAAGTAAGAAATACTTCTTCCTTATAGACTATGTGTGGGGATTCTTTCCACATACACACAGTGAAAACACGCAGTTCTGGAATTTACGTGTTTTGAGTGCAGCTCCGCGTGATTCCCGTGTGGGCAAGTGTGGATCATGTCTGTGGAATGGGAATTATCTAATGGGAATTTGGCAAAAATGTATCTTAAGAAATTCTCTGACTTGCTGAGCCTCTTCCTCCCAAAGTCAGGAAGCTTAAGTTAATAGATCACTGCCCCAATGTTTTATAGTCCTAAAAGTTAACAGCTCTAGTTAGATCACCCTCAATTTACTTGTCTCCTGGTTAATGTATACCCTGGTCCTGTCTGCCACCAGACTTGAATTTACGTCCTAATGCTCTGTTAATGAGTAAACCTACCCCTGTTCTGCATAAGCCTATGAATAATCAATCCAATGTAAATATGTCCTAAAGCCTCTAATAAAAACCCCCGGCTAAGCTACCCACGAGGTCTTTTCCAAGATGGAGGTGGAGGGAAAGACCTGTGGCAGCTGGATTCTTATCTCCAAGTGTGTTTCTGGGTAAGATTGATTCATGCAATCAGAATACGGTCCCCCAAGGATTTCACTGGTACGAAATCCCAGCGTCAACTATGCACCTGTTGTAGAACTACCCCTACTACATCGTTTCTCGCAACATGTCCTCTTATCTGTAGGAAGTGTAAATTCTTTCAAAACAACTTCCAACTTTCTTCCCCAAAATTGTGTGTCAAAGAGCCCCTCAACTCCAGGACAGTGAGCATGTGTGTCTTTTCCACATAGTCATGGTGCTGGTAGTTCCAACTACATGCCCCAGAACTTGGTCCTTTTCTGCCTAGTATACAGCTCAATAAACCCTTTCTTTCAGAAAAGCTTTTGGCCATGCAAATTTTTGTTTAATGTTTATCATAGTGAAAGGATTCAAAGCCAAATTAGCAAAGAGAAAAGATGGATGGGGCAGAGTCCTGGGGAATCCAGGTGCAAGCTTTCAAGGGTCCTCTGCAGTGGAGCCACAGAGGATATGTCTTAATTCCCTGAGTAATGAGTTGTGACAACATATGAAAAAGGCCAACATTGGAAGGTCATTAGATACTCAGCACCCAGGGTTTTTACTGGGTCACGAAGGCAACCTCTGCTTGTCATATGCCAACACTGCTGACCCGAGAAGGAAAGCAGGTGTTCAGCATAAAGTATTTTGTTTATATAAACAATTTAGGCACAATTAATTTCTCCTCCCAGTTCTGGGAGTGGTGGAAACCTCCCCCAAATCCAAGTATGTAGACATCAGCCAATGGTCTTTCAAAAGTCAGCATCTGGCCTACTGTACTAACTCTTTTTTGCACAGTATTTCAAAGGCTGTCACATCTGGACAAACATTTTCCATATTGTGAAAACAATAGTTTTACTGCATTATTCTCCCCACAGACTTCACGGACTCTCTCTCATGGTCATGCATATCACTTCACTTCTTAACACCATCTCTCATAGATATAAGTGCGGGCCTCTATATTCAGGCAAGTGGGCTTTCCATTCGCACTAAGCATGAATTCTAGGTTGAGTGTTATATAAATAGGCTGGTGGCTCTCATCCCAGTAACTCAGTGGTGGAGAGGAATCTCATATGAACTATCATCAAAGATACTATGCTTGTTCCACAAAAATATGGAGACCATTTATTAGTAATTATTTTAAACACAGTAATCTTTTAAAAATTAAGTTTAAAATTATTTTATTATTTTGTATTAGTTTCAGGTGTATGGCATAGTGGTTCAACAATCATATACTTTAGAAAGTGTTTCCCCTGATATTTCCAGTATCCAACTGGCACCGGGCATCGTTATTATAATATTATAGATTATATTTCCTATGCTGTACACTATTTTTGTAACTACCAATCTGTACTTCTCAATCCCTTAAAGTTTTTCACCCAGTTCCCTAACCCTCTTCCCCTCTGGCAACCACCAGTCTGTTCTCAGTATCTATGAGTCTGTTTTTGTTCATTTGTTCATTTATATTGTTCTTAAATTATACATATAAGTAAAATCATATGGTATTTGTTTTTTTCTGACTGGCTTATTTCACTTAGCATAATACCCTCTAGGTCCATCAATGCTGTCATAAATGGTAAGATTTTGTTCTCTTTTATGGCTGAGTAATATTCCACTATATACATGTACAAAGCTTTCTTATCTGCTTGTCTATTGATGAGCACTTAGGTTGCTTCCATATCGTACATTGGCTTTATAAATAATTCTACAGTGAACATAGGAGTGCATGTATGCTTTCAAATGAGTGTTTTGAGTTTCTTCAGATATATACCCAGAAGTGGAATTGCTGGGTCATAAGTCAATTCCATTTTTAATTTTTCGAGGAACATCCATACTGTTTTCCATAGTGGCTGTACCAATCTGCTTTCCCACCAGTAGTGCACAAGGGTTCCCTTTTCTCCACATCCTCACCAATACCTATTATTAGTTGATTTATTAGTGATAGCCATTCTGACTGGTGTGAGGTGATATCTCATTGTCATTTTAATTTGCATTTCTCTGATAATTAGTGATGTTGAGCATCTTTTCGTGTATCTATTGGCTCTCTGTGTGTTCTCTTTGGAGAAGTATCTATTTGGATCTTTGCTCATTTTTTAATTGGATTGTTTGTTTTCTTGGTGTTAAGTTGCATGAGTTCTTCATAATTTTGGATACTAACCCCTTATCAAATGTATTATTGGTGAATATGTTCTCCCATTCAGTAGATTGTCTTTCTGCTTTCTTGATGGCTTCCTTCACTATGCAAAAATTTTTTAGTTTTAAAAGCAGTAATCATATTGTCAGGTTTTTTAAAAAGTTAATTTATTTTTATTTATGTTATTTTTTGTTGTATTTTTCCATTACCATTTATCCCCTCTATACCCTCTTCCACCTCCACCCACCACTCTCCCCTGCTGCAATCACCACACTGTTGTCTGAGTCCATGAATTCTTTCTCTCTTTTTTACTTTTCTTGCTTGATCCCTCCATGCCCCCCTACCCCGTCCCACCAGAGCTGTCAGCCTGCTCCTCACCTAGGAGTCTGTCTCTATTTTCCTTTTAGTTCAGTTTATTAGATTCCACATATCTCTGACTGGCTCACTTAGCATAATATCCATGCTAAGAGATTATATCCATAATCTCCAGGTACATCCATGCTGTTGCAAAGAACAACATTTTCTTCTTTATGGTCAAGTAGTAGTCTGTTGGTTCAATGTAGTTCCTATCAAAATAAGTAATATTTAATGTCTATATAGGGCAACACGTTTTCATTTGAGACTAGTGCTACTCAAGAGAACACTTTAGCAGTGATGGAAATGTTCACCTTCTGTGCTATCCAATATGATAGCCACTAAACACACATGGCCATTGATCATGTGAAATATAGTTAGTGTTACTGAGGAACTGACTTGTGAACAGAACTTTTTGAATTTAATTAATATGAAATTGCCATATGTAGTAGACTAGTGGGTACTAGAGTTCCAGATTGTCCATTTTGTGATTAAATAATCTGTTGACTAAAAGGATAAGGGGTGATCATCAAGATAATGATAACAATTGAGGGCTTTCTTCATGAAATGTCCTATATTTCCCCAAATCTTGTCTCTCTCTATTGGGCTTACATTTCTCCTCTCCATGTTCCTGTCCTGCATTCAGCTGCTTCCACATTCAAAGCAAGAATACTGTCTTCAAGTTTTTTCATGGCTTGAATGTCAGTAAGAGAATATAAATAATCTATTGATATTCAATAAGAGGGACAGAAGGTTTTTTATAGCATATTATGCTTCACTATTATAGGCCAGGTGGGGGCACTTGAAACTTTCAATATTGACTGTTGAGTAAAACAATTCCTTGTTATAGAGAAATCTTTAGAAATCTTGTTAATAGGTGTGCTCCATAAAACCATGTTACTATAAATGTTTTCTAGCTTCCCTGGGAAGCAGACTCTAAGAAGGGTTTGTGTGCAAGCGGTTTGCTGGGGAATAGTCTCAGGAGAAACACTCACAAGGGATTATACAAACCAAGATTGGGCAAAGGGGAAGGTGAACTTGGGTGGAGTTGTAGCATTGGCCTCAGTTGATCCCATGGTGTGCTCTTAAACTGGCATGGCTTTTCAAAATTGTCCCAAATTGAGGAGAAAGGACAAGACCTGTGTGTCATAAACTAGTCAGTGTGTGCTGGGGTACTGGCTGCACCCTCCACTTTGGCTGAGGGACAAAGCTTTAAGCTCTCAGCAGACCTCATTCCTAGCAGCTGTGTCACAGCATCCATTGTAATAGATTTTATTTTTCATTTGAAAAGGAAACCTGCCTGCTTTCTTTCAGCTATACGGGTTTTTTCAGGGCTTTGGAGTTGGTTTAAATCCTTTGCTCAGTGACCTTGGGCAAGTTACCTAGTTTTCTTAGGTCTCAATTTCTTTGGCTAGAAATGGACAATAGTGCTACCTATTTGTAAGGACAGCTGTGGGAATGGAATGACATGACATATGAAAGCACTTAGCACAAGGCCTGATGCTTGGTAACCACTCAATAAATAGTTGGTATTGTTATGATTTTAGGAATTTTATAAGACACAACTTTTGGGTATAAGGATTTCCCACTGGGAGCACTGTAAATTGAATGGCAGTTTTTGGCAACAGAGTATGAAAAAGCTGTGCTTTGCTCCTCACCAATGAGTCCTTTCACTTCTAGTCTTCCCCTTGCTCTGGCAGAGGGGCCAGAATTGGTATCAGTAGCAAAAGCCAATAGGGACTAGGCCACTGCTCTTCCTGGACACAGAGGGAAGAGAAGTTACTTGGTGAGCTCTTAATCCTTTTGCTCAAGAGGAATACTCTCAGGAAATTTCAAGAGGCTTGCTCATTTATGTTTAGGTTAATGATGTAATCCTTAGAGATTTCTGGAAATGCTTTCTACACAGATATCCCCTCCTCTTCTAAACACATTTTTGTAATTTTGATGATATGTGGCATAAATATAACCCTTTACCACTTTCAAGCACTCTACAAATGTTGACTAATTAATTCATTTCATAACAGAACACTTTTTTGGCTCAATCTTGGCAGCGCAAGTAGTTAATCTCGATAACAGTTCAATAGAGCCAAGGGACACACTTTATTAACTTTTTTAACACACTTTTTTTCAAGCTGGATGTAGGAATAAATAGCTGTCAAACCCGGCCCACTCCAACTGATCCTCATTTGAGGGCTTCCTGCCTTTAGTTTTGTGATGTTCCTAGACTTCTTTTCTGCTAATTCTGTGAAAGATGGTATTGTGCAAAGCAGAGTCTCCCAGACTTGGGCATCATAAACCAGTAGGTTTTAAGAAGAAAAATTAATTTTCTAAGTGAGGGCACAAAACAGACCCTACTATCTTTTGTCACCATTGTTTCATAAAAAAGAAGGAAATTTTAACAACGAAATAAGGAGGATAATCTTGGGATACAGGACACTGTTTAAGGTTGAGTATATTCAGCTTCCTGGAAACCTATACTCTGTTTTTTCTATTTTTTATTTTTTATTTTTCACCTCTTGCCTCCGACAAGTACAAACCTGGACTGGGCCTAGTCTCAGTCCAGGAGTGGACCATTGCCAGAGATACACACCCCAGTGGTCCTCATAGCCACTGAGTCCCAGGATGGCAGTGTCCAGGCCTATTATGTTTATTACTATACCTGGCACTTAATACAGTGCTTAGTGCATATTAGGGGCTCAATAAATATTTGTTGAATAAAACAGTGAATGTGATTATCTGTCTGTGACCATGGCTGAGTCACAACATTGTTGGAGTTCAGGTCTGTACCATTAGACCTATTTAATCCCAACTGTGTGTGACCTGTACAATTGGAAAGTCACATTGGATGCCTGCCAAATTCCCTCCCATTTAAACCAACAAAAACCAAAAGCTAGGATTGGAAAGGAATAGTAGAGTGTTTTCTGTTCTTTTCTTTTCTTTTTTTTAAAGGTTATCCAACTTTTGGGGCCATGATGACTTTTTCAGAGGCTTATTGCAATGTTTTTCTCCTGAATGGTGGTGTTGATTCTTTATAAGTAAATTCCGCTTCTCATTGGCCCCAGGTTAAGAAAGAGACTGAGTCATTAATTTAAAAACTAAGTGTTGGGGGATGAGGAACCTTGCTACAATTTTTAATTAGAGACCTAGATATTAGCGTTTTTCTTTTTCTCTGCTTCTTTCTTTTTCTAGCAAGCATTTTAAAGAAGATCTATATTACACATTTTGTTATTATTGCTATTGTAAAGTGTCCTATGGCTACTATGTGTAACTGAGTTTAGAAGTCTGATAAACCTTTGATGAATAATTCAGCAGTCATCCTAGCTTATACATATTTTGAAGCCAGTTAAATCCCAAAAGCTGGCAGAAGGTAGAGGCTTGAATACACATTATGTCTCTTTCCACATTCCTACTCAATCCACTTTCTTTAGGGAAAGCTCCTTTTTGTCATAATCAGCCAGAGGTGAGGAATGAAGGAAAGATGGATTGCCATTAAGAATAGAGGCTTTGTATGCAATTTCTTCATCAGTTGGAATATTTGATAGGGGCAGGGCTTTGAAAATGATCTCCAATTAGATTGTACATACATTTTGATTTTGAACAATGCTGTTATGCAAAAATCTCCCTGACTTATGGTAGATGTTTAACCAAAAAATGAATTAATTGAGATAACATATTAATATGGGTTGTCTTCTTAAAACAATAACCATGGTTTGCATCCTGTTTGATTCTTTGGGAATATAGATGATTCATTTTTTTTTTCATTTAGGAAATTTCATATGACTTTAAAGACCTTTAAGTAGAACCTAATGAACAAAACAAGCAAGCAAGCAAAATATAACCAGGACATTGAATTTAAGAACAAACTGACAGTAAACAGAGAGGAGGTGGGAGGGGATAATGGGGAGAAAAAGGGGAAGGGTTTTCAGGAAAAACTATAAAGGACACACGGACAAAACCAAGGCGGGGGGTGGGGGTGGGATCAGGGAAGGGAGGCGGGGATGGCTCGGGTTGCGGGGGAGATGGTGTGGGGAAATGCAGACAACTGTACTTGAACAACAATTAAAAAAAAGAATTTTTTCCATTAAAATTTTATTGGACTGTTTTCTAGTATAAACATGGCTAGATCATAATGATAGTATTATTTGGCATTAGAAAAATTAACTAGATAGTATGGTATATTTAGTCTGTTATTTCAAATAGAGGTGTTGTTTATTGAGATAGACAAATTGATACTATTTTTAAAACGTGATCTGTCATTTACAGTGCTATTTCTTTAAAATCTAAACTAGAAAAGAATCACTACTCTAAGCAATTTGTTTTCTCACAAGTTTAAGTTAACCTCCAGCTCAGTGTTAGCCTGAAGAATGTGATTAGCTGGTTCTCCGTGGCCCTGCCACTGAGAGAACCGGAGGACCAGTGGCATTGCATGCTAGAATGAAGATGGCCCAATAGGAGGATGGGCTTTTAAAAATGCCCATGTCTAAGATGCCCTAATTTCACTTATTTCTAAAGCAATCTGGGGCTTGTAAAAACCTCTTTATGAAAGATTTCCATGTTCAACCCACCCTAAAGCAGCAGGAAAGTTCTGCATTATTTTTCCCTTGTGGCTATGAAGTGGAAGACAGCATTGTGTGGGATTAGATCGAAGAAAATCAGAGCAGGAAAAATGCTGTGTTTATCAATGTATAGACACAATTAGGTTTCTGCATCCCAGCTCTGCCACAAGCCCAGACACCAACCACCCTGGCAACTCCTGAACCCCTTCACTGAGCCACAGAAAGGAGTCATGAAAATGGTAAAGCCGGTAGGTAAGAGATATCACTTTAAAAATATATATATATTTTATTGATTATGCTAATAAAGTTGTCCCAATTTTTCCCCCTTTCCCCTCCACCTGGTACCCCCATTCCTTCCAGGAATTGCCCCTGCCCTTAGTTCATGTCCATGAGTCTTGCATGTAAGTTCTTTGGCTTCACATTTCCTATACTATTCTTAACCTTCCCCTGTCAATTTTGTACCTACCAATTATGTTTTTTAATTCCTGGACCTTTCCTCCCATTCTCCCCCATACCCCTCCCAGGGGTATGATAATCCTCCATATGATCTCCATATCTATGATTCTGTTCCTGTTCTGGTTGTTTGCTTAGTTTGTTTTTTAAGATTCAGTTGTTGATAGTTGTAAATTTGTTGCCTTTTTAATGTTCACAGTTTTGTTCTTCTTTTTCTTAAGTAAGTCTCTTTAACATTTCATGTAATAATGGCTTGGTGAGAATGAACTCCTTTAGCTTTACCTTGTCTGGGAAGCACTTTTTATGCCCTTCTGTTCTAAATGATCGTTTTGCTGGATAGAGTAATCTAGGTTGTAGATCTTTGCTTTTCCTCACTTTGAATACTTCTTGCCAGTCCCTTCTGGCTTGCAAAGTTTCTTTTGAGAAATCAGCTGACAGTCTTATGGGTACTCTTTTGTAGGTAACTGTCTCCTTTTCTCGTGCTGCTTTTAAGATTCTCTCCTTATCTTTATTCTTCGATAATGTAGTTATGATGTGCCTTGGTGTGTGCTTTCTTGGGTCCAACTTCTTTGGGACTCTCTGAGCTTCCTGGACTTCCAGAAAGTTTATTTCCTTTGCTAGATTGGGGAAGTTCTCCTTCATTATTCTTTCAAATAAGTTTTCCATTTCTTGCTCTTCCTTTTCTCCTTCTGGCATCCCTATGATTCAGATATTGGAACATCTAAAGTTGTCCCAGAGGTTCGTAAGCCTCTCCTCATATATTTGAATTCTTGTTTCTTCATTCTGTTCTGGTTGACTGTTTATTTCTTCCTTCTGCTCCAAACCGTTGATTTGAGTCCCAGTTTCCTTTCTGTCACTGTTGATTTTCCTTTACATTTTCCTGTACATTTTCCTTTATTTTACTTTTCATAGCCTTCATTTTTTCCTCTATTTTGTGACCATACTCAACCAATTCTGTGAGCATCCTGATTATCAGTGTCTGATAGATTGGCTATCTGTGCATCTGATAGTTTGGCTATCTCTTCATTACTTAGTTGTATTTTTCCTGGAGTTTTGATCTTTTCTTTCATTTGGGCCATTTTTTTTTCTTGGTGTGCCAGTTACATAGTAAGGGGCGGAGCCTTAGGTATTTGCCAGGGCAGGACAACCCATGTCTCTGTGTTGTAGCACTGTCTGTGGGGGAGGGGTCTGAGAGGGATCAATGCTGCTTGCTCAGCTTTCCGCCAGCTTTCAATCATTTCTGCCACTACCCACAAGCAAATTGGGCCCTTCTCGTGCTGATTCCTGGGTGGGTGGGTTTGTGTACGTTCTAGGACCCTGTGGGTCTCTCCAATGAACTCTTCTGTGAGGCTGGGAATTTCTCCCACTGTCTCAACCCTCACATATTTTTTCAGTCAGAGGTTTTATTTCCCCACACTGGAACCCTGGGATGCAGGGTCTGTCTTGTTCCCCAGTTATTCCTCCTGGGTTATCCCCATGCAAATGTGGGACTGCCCAGTCTGCCTGCTGCCACCTTGCCTGCCTGGTCCTCCAGCTGTTGCCTTACGGCATGTCCTCTGCACACCAGCTGCCTGTCTCTGTCCCTCCTACCAGTCTGGATGAATGTTTCTTCTTTAACTCCTTGGTTGTCAGATTTCTATACAGTTCGATTTCCTGGCAATTCTGGTTGTTTTTTGTTTTTAAATTTGTTGTTGCCCTTCTTTTGGTTGTGTGAGAAGGCATAGTGTGTCTACCTATGCCCCCGTCTTGCCTGGAAGTCCTATAGAATGTTTTTAAGGTTGTGAAATATTAATAATTAAGTGAAAGATTTCTGAAATTCCTTTTGATATTTTATGAAAAAATGATTAAAAAGCAAAAGTTTCTTCACAGATGACCTCTTAGATGGAATACTTGTGTTTATTTTTGAACCCACACTGGCCATTACTACACAGAATAATATATGGTGTTAAGCCCACATCTCCAAACCCACACCCAATGTATGGATAACTTTGGCTGAAAATTCAGCTCTGGACCACTTTTGATTGTTCAGGCAGATTCAGTGTTTTGAGTCACCTGGAGTTTTAACAGATTTAGTACTTTAATGAGGAAAATAGCTATTGGGACTTCTTGGTGTGCTTGGTGTTATCTTCTAAGGTACAGTTACTTAGATAACAATGTATTTGTGCATGTCATAAACAACAATAACTACCAGTTCCAATGGAAATATGATAATAGCTAATAGAGCTTATTTTGTGCCAGACACTGTGCTCAGTGCTGTGCAATCCATTTATAATACTTTGTTGTAATAGTTTGTTTCAGTTTCCTAGTAACTTTTACCCCCCACTTCACAGATAAGAAACCTGAGGCTTGGAAAGGATAAGTAATTGACCCTTAATCACACAGCCAATGAAGAACAAAGCTTTGAGCCCTGGCAATCTGATGTCAAGCCTACATTCTCCAGCTACTGTGTGTTGACTTAATTTCCTCCAAATTTATTTGAATAAATTTTAGACGTGCAGGTAAATTTTACTGCATATTCCTGATATTTTTCTAATGTTCAAACTCCTAGACTGAAATATTGATATATGCAGAATGGGTCAATACTGATTTAGTCATTCCATTAGACATGTAATATAAAAAATGTTTTATCTTGATCCATGGTGAAAATTATATTTTTACATTATGATCTAGCATATACATACATATATATGCAATTAAAACATGACATAATATTTTACCATTATTATATGGAACATTCTAATACCGTCCTTTCTATTCTGTTCTGTTCTATTTTGTTCTATTTTATTCCATTCCCCTGTTCTGTTTTACTAAAAATGAGCCTCTTGAGGTCAACTAAATTTTACTTCTCACTAATGGGTCAGGGCCCCCATTTTTGAATCACAGTCCTTTGGCTGGATAACTTTTGCTGTTCTTTAGAAATATAGTATATAGCATTATACCTTTTAGCTTCCCTCTAGAGGATTTTTCAAATGGTGAGGAAAAACAAGGTGAAATTAGTGTTAGAGGACCCTGAAGAAGGTGGCATTCTCTCTTTTGAAAGAGGTCAAGAGTATAAATCTAGCTTCTTTTGGAACTGAGAACTTCAACCTTAGAAGCTGGGTCCCAGCAGGATAATACTTAGCATGGCACAAACTCCAGTCAGTCAATGAATAAAGGCTTAAAATCTTGACTAGCTTGGGGCAAGGGTTCTTCAAGAGTATTCAAGGATGAAAGTAATCTTGGATTTTTAATAGTTCCTCAGACAGAAACACACCTTTCACCATTCATCAGGACATCAAGGAGCACTTGAGTGGCTTGTGAAGTTAGCCAGGGTACTTCTGATGTCTGGGAAATGCTGCAATGTTGACTTGCTGGTCATCCTGGTGTCATGAGCGGCTGCTACCAGCAAACATAATGAAAGCGAGGAGTAAAACTAAAAGTTAGGGAAAAAATACAACAGTTAGGTATAGTCTGTCTACTTTGACATTTTCAAGTACCCATTGGTGTTTTGCTTATTTTACTTCTTATTCCCCTTTTTGAGTGTACCTGATGGGAAAGAGTTTAATGCTAATAATAGTTAATGTTTATTTAGGTACTTGTTTAGTGCCTTATGTGGATCACCTCATTTAGTCCTTGCAGAAACCTAATGAGGGAATTGATTATTTCCACATTTGACCTATGAGAACATTGAAATTAGGAAGACCAACTAGCCTTCCAAATATTATAGAGCTGGTAAGTAATGGACATGGGATGGAACCAAGGAAGTCTGAATACAAAGTCTATGCTGTGAGCCACCACAAAAGCTGATAATTCAGCTTCTCTCTCTCTCTCTTTTTTTTTAAAGATTTTATTTATTTATTTTTAGAGAGAGGAGAAGGGAGGGAGAAAGAGGAAACAGCAATGTATGGTTGCCTCCCACATGGCCCCCCCTGGGGACCTGGCCCACAACGCAGGCATGTGCCCTGACTGGGAATTGAACTGGGACCCCTTGGTTCCCAGCCTGTGCCCAATCCACTGAGCTACACCAGCCAGGGCTCAGCTTCTCTTAATTGGCACCTTGTGGTCAGTTTCATAGGGAGGGAACAAAGGGTGGTAGGAAGTATCTGTGTAATGACTGGGACTCACTCATTCCTTCAATATTGAGCATCTTCTCTGTATTTGGCACTGTGGGTATCTACTGTTTGGTTAGTAAAAACTTTCAGACTTTCATTTTCTCGAAAGCAGTTGAACATTCTAGTTGCTTATACTTAGGTACTTGTAACTTAGTACCTTTGAAGAACTGCTCAGGTGGCCAAGAAAGGTCCTGGAGAACAGGTATGGCATTCAGGTTGGCCAGGTCTTTGAGGAGCATACCTGGTAGCTGGTGATGAAAAATGGTCTGGGTGATCTTGGGTCACAGGGACAGAAGCAGTGGATGACAGGTGATGGAAATATATTGAAACCATGAAGACAGTGTGTGGCATTTGAGAAGGTGGAGTAACTAAAAGCAAATCCAAACGTTGGCCTGAAATTCTGGGACTAGACTTTAGTTCCCAGGAAGCCTCAAAAGGCAGTGGAGCATGAGTGATAGAGGGGCTGAGCATATTCCAGGTTCTAACTCAGCCTATGGGTCTCTAAATTCTCTTTGAATAGTAAAAGAATTGGCCAATAATTAACCTAAGTTTAGAGATGAGGAGTAAGTTGTTAGGTGTGGAAATGAGACCTTCAAGGGAAATGGGCTGTTTTGTCATTATATTAGAAAAGGAGACCCAAATGGCATTGTTTAAATAAGCATTTCTGTTGGGCAAAATCCACCAGGAGGCAAGATTAAATTTAAAAAAATGAAAATGTTGCAGAAGAAATATCCAGAAGTTTTTGTTTTGATTTTTGTTGAAAGCAATAGCAATGTCCTGGCAGGGAGATAATTATTAAGTGTGTGTGTAGGAGGATGTAAAGAACTGGGAAAGCTATTAGGAAGGTTTTCCTTAAATGATAGGCTCCAAACCATTTGAAAATGAGAATAACAACAATAACTCTGATTTAATAATCATTATCTGTTTTAGGCACATTCAATGAATACAGAAAATTCAATTATTTTAAGAGATTTAAAATTATTTCAACTGATTTGGTTGTTGTGTATTTTATTTTGTGGCCTAGAGCAAATTACTATGCAAGGTGGTAGCTCTTGAAAAGGGAGTAGATGACTGTAAATTGATGAGTCCTGCTAAGCTCTTTGGCTCACCATTGGAATAATATCATCATGTGCTTCCTCCTCCAGCTTGGAGGGGGTTGCTCCCTTAGATTGTTATTCAGAATCCTTGTGGGAGAGATCTTAGATCAAACACTTATATTGTGGAGAAGATTCCATTGATAGTTCTTTTTGCTTTTCTTTATTTTTATTTTTTTGCCAAGGAAATGGCCACACATGGATAGAACTATCTTTTAATTTGTAGAGAAACATTGCCATCTGGATGAAAGATTAAATTTTGAAAGCTCAATAATTGAGCTTTATTTTCAAATTCTCTTGTGATTCACTCCTTCCAAATGCCTTTTCTACATCTGTAAAATGGAACAGTTAATCTTCACCTGTGTTACAGTAGTGTTATGAAAATGAGTTATAAAATACTTGCAGTATACTTGAGCTTCTTTTGGAGAAATAGAAAATATTACTATTGTGTGAAAATGATAAAACTTAGTATATGGGTGTACTTTTTATGGCACTAGAACATGATAAATGGAAATAAAATCCAAAAACTTAAATTATAATATATAGAATTTGGCACAAATAATGCCCTTTTATCAACACAAAATCATAAGGATGTAATTCTGTAACATAACAACATCACACTCAAGCACACCATATGACATTTTAGGTGAAATGTTCAAATTAAGACTATACATTATTACACCCATATTATTAGACCAACCACACTCAAGCAGGCATTACTTCTGCCAGACCCTGTATGGTAACAGATATTCTCATAGTCTCCCAAAAGAAAATTTAAAACTCAAGAACAAAATGATATATGAGTATTTATAGCATTTAAAAATTCTTAAGGGCATCCATAGTACTTGCCTCCTCCTGTGACCAAATCAAAATTACAACTAAACTATAGAAAACCATTGTTGAAACAGCCTAAGTCTGTCTCAACAGAAGTCCTATAACTAAACATATACAAAAGAAGCCACATCAAGACTGATAGGAGGGGCAGAGGTGCAGAATGCATTGGTCCCACACCCATGTGTGGCAGTTAAAAATCAAAGAGGATATCTTGGGTGCAGAGGTCCTACCTTAGGAGAGAGGCGTCCCAGACCCACACCAAGCTCCCCAGCCCAGGGTTCCAATGCTGGGAAGAGAAATCTCCATAACTTCTGGCTGTGAAAACCAGCGGGGATTGTGGCTGAGACACTGCTCCGGAGTCTCAGGCATTCCTCTGAAAGGGCCTGCACACCAACTTCTTTGGACTCACTTGCTTTGAGCTCCAGCACTGGGACAGAAGTTTGAAAGGTGCTAGGGCCATATACGAGGAACTGAATTGTCTGTCTTCAAGGTGTTGGCTGGAGGGGCAGCTTTCTCCCAACAAAAGAACTGGTGGAAGCCATTGTTCCTTTGCTGAGCCCTCCCCTGCTGGCTCATGTGGGCACTGTATCTGAGTCTCCATCAGCCTGGCTAACAATGTTTGCCCTGCCCTAGAGATTCATAATACCTCACTCCACCCAACTTGCCAGTCCAGTGGATTTTGCAAACAATGGCCTATCTTGGCTTATGCTGTGGACTTTCCTAAAATCTCTCAAAGGTTCATAAACCCTAACCAAGCAGAATCTGGCCTCAGCTGCCCTATACCTCTTGCTAAGCAGCCACAAGCTCAGCACTAGTTGCAGCTGGCCTCAGTTTGCAGCTTAGCCTTTCTCAGGCACCTCCAAGCTCTGAACAAGTGCAAATCACTTTATTGCTCATACCAAGTGATTCCAAGAAGGGCACAGGCAGCAGGTGACCTTAGCCTGCAACTCCCAAGAGGCCCTGGAACCAATACATCTTGTGGTCAACTTCAGACCAGACTAGAGCACCACTCAACCACTTCCACAAAGAACACACTTAAAGAGAAGACTTGGAAAGCACTAAGAGCCTCACTAAAGTGAATTCTTCTCTGTAGGATCAGTCCCTGCACAAAAAACAGCTCCTCCTCTGTAGTCATGGCCATTCCTCACAACCATCAGCTTGAAGGTCAATCCTTCTCATTGACATGACAAGAGAAATCAAAAGTCAACTACAACAGGAGGGCACCACAACCCACACAAGATACACACCTGGAATACCCAGCTTAGGTAACCAGGGAGACCATGACACTGGGCCCAACAGGACATCTCCTACCTATGGCCACTTTACCAAGACCAGGAGATGTGGCAGCTCTATCTAGTACATAGAAACAAACACAGGGAGGCAGCCAAAATAGTGAGACAAAGAAAAATACCCCAAATGAAATAACAGAGCAAAACTCCAGAAAAAGAACTAAACAAATAGAGAAGATAATCTACCAGATGCAGTGTTCAAAACACTGGTTATAAAATGCTCAGTGATCTCAGTGAGAACTTTAACAAAAGGATAGGAAATATAAAGCTATCAGAGGACAGATAAAGAACTTCTGAGACAAGAAAAAGCTAAAGGAGTTCATCACCAACAAACTGGTATGATGAGAAATGTTAAAAGTTCTTTCTGAGGAAGAAGAAGGAGAAGGAGCAGGAGCAGGAGCAGGAGAAGAAGAAGAAGAAGATGACAATAACTATGTATCTATCAACAATCACTTTAAATGTAAATGGATTGAATGCTCTAATAAAAAGGTATAAGTGGCTGAATGGATAAGAAAATTAGACCCTTACATATGCTGTCTATAAGAGACTGACTTCAGATAGAAAGACATATAAACGTTGAAAGTAAAAGGATGGAAAAAGATATTTCATGAAAATGGAAACAAACAGACAAGTCTGGGGTAGCAATACTTATACCAGACAAAATAGACTTTAAGACAAAGGCAAAAACAGGAGACAAAGAAGGACCCAGCATTTTGTTTCTGGGTATTTATCTGAAGAAACCCAAAACACTAAATTGAAAAGACACATTTATCCATATGTTCGTTGCAGCATTATTGACACTAGCCAAGATATGGAAGCTACCTAAGCGTCCATCAATAGGTGAATGGATAAAGAAGAAATGGTGCATATATACAATAGACTATGATTCAGCCATAAAAAAGAATGAAATATTGCCATCTACAACAAAATGGATGAACCTAGAAAGTAGTGTGCTGACTTAAATAAGTCAGAGAAAGACAAATGCCATATGATTTCATTTATATATGGAATCTAGAAAAGACAATAAATGACCAAATGAAACAGAAATAAACTCATGGATACAAAGAACATTTTGGTGGTAGCCAGATGGGATGGGGGTTGTGGGTATATAGGGAAAAGGGGAGGGGATTAAGAAGAACAAATTGGCCTGGCTGGTGTAGCTCAGTGGATTGAGCGCGGGCTGGGAACCAGAGGGTTCCGGTTCTATTCCCAGTCGGGGCACATGCCTGGGTTGTGGGCCAGTTCCCCGGTGAGGGCCATGTGAGAGGCAACCATACATTGCTCTTTCTCCCTCCCTTCTCCTCTCTCTGAAAATAAATTAAAAAAAAAAAAAAGATTCCATTTAAAAAAAAAAAGAAGAACAAATTGGTAGTTATAAAATAGTCATGGAGATGTAAAGTACAGCATAGAGAATATGGTCAATAAAATTGTAATAACTATGTATGGTTTCAAATGGGTATTAGGTTTATGTAGGTGATCACTTTGTAAGTTTTATAAATGTTAAATCACCATGTTGTACACCTGAATTAATATAATATTGTATGTCAACTGTAATTGAAAAATAAAAAAAAATTAAACATTCTTAAAACTTCTTGGTGCTAACAAAAACTTTAGGCCAGCATTTTCCAAACTGTGTTTATAATTTATTATTGTTTACTATGATACATTTTGTGATAAATTAGAAGATATTCAATGCATAATATATTCAGTGGTCAAATAAATGTAAGACATGCTAGGTGAAACACCTATGTTAAGTACTAGGCTACACAACTCTTTTTCCATACTTCTACAAAAAAAAGAAATTGTAGCATTTCTAAACTACTTAAACATGGGAATGCAGTTTGAAATATGTTGTTATAGGACAGAAACAAATTTAAATAAATTTATGTTTAAAATGACTGCTCAGTTTTTCGTTGCTTGACTGTACTTGGTAGTTAGTATACTGAAATGAAATATTTTGCTATTTTTGTATACCGCTGACCCTTGGACATCATGGTTTGAATTCTGCACGTCTGTTACAAGGAGATTAAAAAAATACAGTCAGCCATTTTTTTCCTCTGGTTTTGCTTCCACATATTCAACTAACTGCAGATCAGAACAAGTATTTTCGATCCATGGTTGGAAATCTGTGGTTGGGATGAGAAAATACTGTTTTAGATCCACAGTTGGTCAAATCCATGGATGTGAGGAGCTGACTATAGTTGAATTTTTGGGGAATCAAAAGTTATATGTGATGTTTGGCTGCACAGGGGTCAGTTCCCCTAACTTCTATATTGTTCAAGGATCAACTGTACATGCTATTAAGGAAATTTAAAATGATACATTTATGTCCTTTCTGTGGGATTTTAATAGCCTGCTTATTACATTACATATGTAAGTATGCTGCATATATAATATATGATTCTGTCCTTATCCACATGAATATTCCCTGTGTATACATACAAATATATGAACAGAATATAATTATATTTGAGTTGTTTTCTGGGCTTTTTTTTTTTGCCCACATGTGAATTTATCTTCCCTTTTCTCTTTTTAAACTGTATAGATTTGGAAAATAATTGATTTTAGAGGAAGAAACAGTAAGTATTTTTAATGGGTGACTCAAAAGCCATGTAGGTTATGTGGATGTCTGAGCTGTGAGGTGTTAAACAAATCACCTTTTGTTCCTTGGAATTAAAATAAAATATTGTAAAATGCCATGATAATGAAGGTTGTTTCAGAAAACAATAATAGATATTTCAAGGAATGTCAAAGTTCTAAAAGTTTTGGCTGGCAAAGGTTTTTTTTTTTTTTTTTTTTTAGCTTGAGTCCTAAGAGACTTACTGGTTGGAGGAATAGCTACATTTAAGGGTGACCTCTGGAGGCTGGAGTGTGGAGTGTCACTGGCATAACTGCTAATTCTTTTAACTTTTCAGTTAAAGAAAGAAAGTGCTCTTAGCTGTCTTTTTGCCAGAGCCACAGGGTACAGCAGCTCTGTGGTACAGTCCTGTTATCTGCTGCTGCTTGAAGTCCTGTCATTTTGTCTTTCCATTATGTCTTGTCATGGTTCCATTTGATGACTGCAATGCTCCACTCTCTTGGGCTGTGTAGTGGTTGTTTTGAAGAGAATGAGAAAACCCTCCTTCTGAATGAACACTGCTTCTCTATTGAGAAAGTGATCAACATTTAAAATCTCTTTTGGGGAAGGAACTGGGAAGAAAACATTTTTCTCTGGAGTTTTCTGATTTATCCCCAGGAAACTATAGACAATGATGTAAAGTGCAGGGGACACTCAGACATATCACTCCAAAAGGCATGTCTGAAGTCCTTATTTTGGAGAGACATTTCCTACCTGTCAGTTTTGTGCTACTCTCATCTTTTCACTTCAAGGTATCAGATGAGACATGGTTTGCATAAGAGTACTGCCACTCACTCCACACAGAGACCTTAGTGAAAATAAATCATGTTATTTTTGGAAATATTTTGGATTCTTTATCTAAAGGAGATACATATTAAATTATTTTTCTCCAAACATAATATATGTCTACTAAAGCTCAGCATTGCATAGCCGAGAGAGAATACAAAAGAGAAAATCAAGGCTTTAAAATTAAATGTGTAATATGATTTTTATTATTGGTTTGGGATTCAGATCCTTATAATGGTTGCCCTGTTATCAGAGTATAATGGGCAAGATTCATGGGGTCCTTGCCTGGCTCTGTCACTTACAGTCTGGTAACCTCGAAGAAATCATTGTGTTATCTATGATTTGTGAAATGGGGTAAAAATATCTGGTCTTATAAAAATTTAATCTTCATTGTATTTTTTCCATTACCATTTTGTCCTCTTGTACCCCTCATACCCCCAACAGCAATCACCATACTGTTGTCCATGTCTATGAGCCCTTTTTCCTTTTTGTTCAATACCTCTACCCACTAACCTCCAGTCCGACTTGCAGTCAGTCATCCTGCTCTCCATCTATGAGTCTGTCCTCATTTTCCTTGCTAGTTCAGTTCGTTCATTAAATTCCACATATGAGTGAAATCATATGGTATTCATCTTTCTCTGACTGGCTTGTTTCACTTAGCATATTGTTCTCCAGGTCCATCAATACTGTGCCAAAGGGTAAAATTTTCTTTTTATGGCCAAGCAGTGTTCCATTGTGTAAATGTCCTGTAGTGGTTTTTATCTACTCATCTACTGATGGATACTTGGGCTGCTTCCATATCTTTATGATTGTAAGTAAGACTGAGATGAACATAGGGGTGCTTATGTTCTTTTGAATTATGTTTTAGGTTTCTTTGGATATATTCCCAGAAGTGGGATTGCTGGGTCAAGAGGTAGATCCATTTTTAATTTTTTGAGGCATCTCCATAATGCTTTACAAGTGGCTGCACGAATCTTCATTCCCACCACCAGTGCAAAAGGGTTCTGCTTTCGACAGCACTTGTAGTTTGTTGATTTATCTACGATAACCATTCTGACAGCTGTGAGGTAATATCTCATTGTGGTTTTTATTTGCATTTCTCTGGTGATTAGTGACATTGAGTATCTATTTATATGTCTATTGAACATCTGTATGTCCTCTTTGGAGAAGTGTCTTTTCAGGTTCTTTGCCCATTTTTTATTTGGGTTGTTTGTTTTTTGTTGTTGAGTTTTGTAAGTTCTTTATAAATTTTGGATATAAACCCCCTATCAGATGTATTGGGAAATATGTTCTTTCATTCTGTGGGTTGTCTTTCTTATTTTGTTGATGTTTTCCTTTACAGTGCAAAAACATTTTAGTTTGATGTAGTCCCATTTGTTTATTTTTTCTTTTGTTTCCCTTGCCTGGGGAGATATATCTGATAAAATTTTGCTATGAGCAATGTCCGAGATTTTGCTGCCTATGTTTTCTTCTATGATTTTTATGGTTTTGGGTATAATATTTAAGTCTTTGATCCATTTTGAATTTATTCTTCTGTGTGGTGTAAGAAGGTGGTCTAGTTTCATTTTTCTGCACATAGCTGTCCAATATTCCCAACACCATTTATTGAATAAACTATCTTTAACCCATTGTATGTGCTTGCTTCCTCTGTTGAATATTGACTATAAAGTTGTGGATTTATTTCTGGGCTCTGTATTCTGTTCCATTGATTTATTTGCCTGTTTTTGTGCCAGTACCATGCTGTTTTGATGACTATGGCCTTAGAGTATAGTTTGATATTTGGTAGTGTTATTCCTCCAGCTTTGTTCTTCTTTCTCAGGATCACTGTCGCTATAGGGAGCCTTTTGTTGTTCCATATACATTTCTGAAATATTTGTTCTAGTTCTGTGAAATATATCATTGGAATCTTGACAAGAATTTCATTGAATTTATAGATTGCTTTGGGTAGTGTGAACATCTTAATGATGTTAATTCTTCCTATCCATGAACACAGTATGTGCTTCCACGTGTGTCTTTTTCATTTCTTTTTTCAGTGTGTTATAGTTTTCTGCGTACAGGTGTTTTACATCCTTGTTTAGGTTTATTCCGAGGTATTTCATTCTTTTTGAAACAATTATGAATGGGATTGTTTTCTTAATACCCCTTTCTTTTAGTCCATTATTGCATATAAAAATGCAACTGATTTGTGGACATTAATATT
The DNA here is from genome assembly GCA_004026765.1 of Micronycteris hirsuta. NCBI lineage: Eukaryota > Metazoa > Chordata > Mammalia > Chiroptera > Phyllostomidae > Micronycteris > Micronycteris hirsuta. The sequence continues at coordinate 26,291 of PVJI01008337.1, forward strand.
GTATCCTGCTACTTTGCTGAATTCATTTATCAGTTCTAGTAGTTTCTTGGTGGAATCTTTGGGGTTCTCTATGTACAGTATCATGTCATCTGCATATAAAGACAATTTTACTTCTTCCTTTCCAATTTGGATGTGTTTTACTTCTCCTTATGTCTGATTGCTGTGGCTAGAACTATGTTGAATAAGAGAGATGAAAGCAGACATCCTTGTATTATTCTGGATCTTAAGGAACACTCTTATAGTTTTTTCCCATTGAGTATGATGCTGGCAGTGGTTTTGTCATACATAGCCTTTATTATGTTTAGGTGTGTTCTCTCTATTCTGACTTTGCTGAGAGTTTTTATCATAAATGGGTGCTGGAGTTTATCAAATGCTTTTTCTGCACCTACTTACAGGATCATGTGGTTTTTATTCTTCATTTTTAATGTGGTGAATCACATTTATTGATTTGCAAATGTTGTACCACCTTGCATTCCCAGAATAAATTCCACTTGACCATGGTATATGGTCTTTTGATGCTGTATTGGGTTTGCTACTATTTTGTTGAGGATTTTAACGTCTATGTTCATCAAGGATATTGGCCCATACTTTTCATTATTTTTAGTGTGTTTATCTGGTTTTGGAATTAGGATAATGCTGGCCTTGTAAAATGAGTTTGGGAGGTTTCCTTCCTCTTGAATTTTATGAAATAATTGGAGAAGGAGAGAGTTCTTCTCCGAATGTTTGGTAAAATTCCCCTGTGAAGCCATCCAGTCCATGTCTTGGTGTTGGGAGTTTTGATTGCTGCTTCAATTTTACTAGCTGTAATATGTCTATACAGGTTCTCTGATTCTTCCTGATTTAGTATTGGAAGATTGTATTTTTTAAGGAATTTATCCATTTTGTCCATGTTGTCCAGTTTTTTGGCATATAGTTGTTCATAATATATCTTACAATCTTTTGTATTTCTGTGATATTGGTTGTTACTTATCCTCTTTCATTTTTGATTTTTATTTATTTGGGTCCTTTCTCTTTTTTCTTAATGAGTCTCTTTCAAGGTTTGTCAATCTTATTTATCTTTTCAAAGAACCAGCTCTTTGACTCATTGATCTTTTTTTTTTTTAATCATTTTTTAGACTCTATTTCATTTATTGCTTCTCTGATCTTTATTATTTCCTTCCTTCTACTCACTTTGGGATTTATTTGCTGTTCTTTTTCAAGTTCTGTTAAGTGTGAGGTTAGATCGTTTGAGCTTTTTCTTGTTTTTTGAGATAAACCTGTAATGCTATGAATTTCTCTCTTAGGGATTGCTTTCCTAGCATCCCACAGACTTTGGATTGTTGGGTCCTCCTTTTCATTTGTTTCAAGGTATCTCTTTATTTCTTCCTTGATCCTGTTGTTGACCCATTCATTGTTTAATAAGATGTTATTTAGCTTCCATGTCTTTGTATGTTTTTCAGTGTTCTTGTGATTGATTTCTAATTTCCTAGCATTATGGTTAGAGAAGATACTTGATATGATTTCAGTCTTCTTAAATTTGTTGAAACTTATTTTGTGTCCTAATATGTGGTCTATTCTAGAAAACGTTCCATGTGCACTCGAAAAGTATGTATATAATGCTGCTTTGGGGTGAAATGCTCTGAAGATAACAATTAAATCTACTTGATCTAGTGTGTCATTTAAGGTTACTGTTTCTTTGTTGATTTTCTGCCTGAAAGGTCTATCTACTGAAGTCAATGGAATGTTAAAATCTTCATTTATATATTTTTGTTGATCTCTCCCTTTATGTCCATCGAGATTTGCTTCACATATTTACATGCTCTTATGTTGGTGCATAAATGTTTAGGGTTATATCCTCTTGTTGGTTACTCCCTTTATAATTGTGTAGTATCCTTCTTTGTCTCTTACTATATATAGCCTTGGTTTTAAAGTCTATTGTGTTGTATATAAGTACTGCTACCCCAGCTTTTTTTCCCCTTTCCCTTTCCATTTCCATGAAATATCTTTTTCTATTCCTTTACTTTTGGTCTGCATGTATCTTTCAATTTGAGATGGGTCTCTTGGAGGCAGCATATATATGGGTCTTGTTTTCTTATTAATTTGGCTACCCTATGTCGTTTGGTTGGAGCATTTAAACCATTTACATTTAAGGTGATTATTGATAGATACATATTTATTTCCACTTTATTGTTAGACTATGTTCCTCTGTATTTCTTCTTCTCTCTTCCTCTTCTTCCTCCCCTTCCTCCTCCTTCTTCTGGCATGCCCTTTAACATTTGTTACAGTACTTTGGTGTTAAAACACTCCTTTAGCTTTTTCTTGTCTGGGAAGCTCCTTATTTCTCCTTTGATTTTTAAATGATAGCCTTGTTCAGTAAAGTAGCCTTAGTTTTATGTCCTTGCTTTTTAATCAACTTGAATATTTCACACTATTCTCTTCTGTTCTCAAATGTTTCTGTTGAGAAATCCGATGACAGTCCAATGGTGCTCCCTTATATGTAACTACCTGCTTTTCTCTTGCAGCTTTTAGGATTCTCTCCTTGTCTTTAAGCCTTGCCATTTTAATTATAACGTGTCTTGGTGTAGGCCTCTTTGGATCCAACTTGTTTGGAATTCTCTGAGCTTCCTGAACTTGTGTGTCTTTTTCCTTTACCAGATTAGGGAAATTTTCAGTCATTATTTCTTCAGATAGGTTCTTGATCCCTTGCTTGCTCTCTTCTCTTTCTGGTATTCCCATCATGCAGATGTTGTTATGCTTCATGTTGTCCAAAATGTTTCTTAAGCTCTCCTCATTTTGTTAATTTTTTTTCTTTTTGCTTCTCTGCCTAAGTGTTTTTTCTACCTTGTCTTCCAAATCACTGATTTGATCCTTTGCTTCATCTAACCACTGTTAATTCCTTCCAGTGTATTATTTACTTCAGATATTGCATACTTTATTTCTGACTGGTTCTTTTTTATGGTTTCTAAGTCTTTTTTCATGCTGTTGAGCATCCTTATAATCATTACTCTAAGCTCTCTGATAAATTGCTTGCCTCTATTTCATATAGTTCTTCTTCTGGAGAATTATCTTGTTCTTTCATGCAGGTCTGTTTCTTTGTCTTCCTATTTTGGTTGCTTCTTTGTATTTTCTGCCTTAGTTGTTAAACTTATCAGTGATATAGCCTCAAGCTATAATCAATAGCCCAGCTTAAGCACCACAGGGTGGGGCAGAGTAATTCCTGTGGGCAGGGCTATTGCTTCCCCTCAGGCTGATGCCACTTGGAGAGGAGTGCTCTGCCTGAGAAAGATGGCTCCTACAGTATGGGGAATGGCTCAGCACAGGGATCCTGGGGCTGCTCCCTTAGATCTCTCCCCAAAGCCACCATCCCAAGAATCTCTTCACACTTTTCTAGTCCACTCTGCCCTCCATCTGCCAGAGCCCAGGATAAGTGGCTGCAAATGCAATTTTGTTTTTTGGCCCCTTAAGAGGCTTTCTGCATCTTCAGCCATCTCTCCCTGGCACCCAAAACCCTGCTGCTTTTCACAGCTGGATGTTATCTGGGTCTTTTCTGGCTCTGCTGCTATAGGCTGGGGAGCCCAGTTTGAAATTTAGACACCGCATTTCTCAGGGGCAAACCCCTGGCCAGTGAAATATTCCTCCAGAACTTCAGCTGCCACCTGTGGGAGCCCAGCCAACCTGCTCACATTTCTCCTACACTCACTACCAGTCTTGTTGTGGTGAAGTGGTTTCTTATGTCTGTTCATATTTATAAGGCTTCTCTCCAGCTATTGTTCATTTGGTTTTTCAGGATGATTTCTCTACAATTTGTAATTCCAGATTGTTCCTGGGAGGCGGTTAGTGTGGCTTCCACTTACACCTCCACCGTCTTGGATCCCATCCATAGTCAAATTTATTCAGCATTCCAAACTTTCAAACTTTAAGCAACCCTCTCCCATTCCTACACTCTGACAGATGTCACCAGAGTCTCAAACATCTGCAGAATATCTAAGTCACACACTCCACTACCTGAGAACCACTTTTGTCTTCCCTGATTACTTGTCTTCCTTTCTGCTTCTCCAGTCCATTGGCCCTTTTGCTTTTTCTCTCTCTATCAGCCCTCTTGTATTCAGATTCCTTTGGTCCAGCTTAGTCTTCATTGTTCATTACCACCATTCCTTTGTTGCAAGTACCCTCATGTTTCTTTCTTTTTTTGTTCTTCTCAACTGACAATACTCCAAACTCTGTATGAATCCAGCCATCAACCTTCTCCAGGTCCACTCCTGAATGGCTTGGCATTGTTGAAAAATATCATACAACTTGGTAAATGAAAACACTATGTATTCACCATAACCAAATGTAATTGATTTCTTCTGTATGGCAAACCTAATACTATTTTCTCTAGTAGAATTCATCCTACTTTCTCCAAGGACTATTTCATACCTTTTTTATTCTCTTTAAAACTCCACACTGTCCCTCAGTGTTAGAAGATGACCTTTCCTCATATTTAAAAGGTAAATGCTCACATTCCCTTCACGTGATCCACACTACAGTGTATGTCTGCACCCTCTTTCACAAGTTATGATGGAGGATATGCCCTCCTCTTATCCACAGCCACTTGCCTCACATGTGGTTTGAATTCTCTTCCCTCTATTCTTTTCCATCTATCTGGATCTATTTGATCAGCATTAAAATATGCTATCGCATTCCTACTAGGAACAACCACAGTGACAGCAACAGCAAAGATGATGATGGGAAGCAACAATAACTACCACCCTTCTTTGACCCTGGTCTCACTCTCTCATTACTTTACTTTCATAGCCTCAAGGCCTGTCTGCTCATGCCTGGCTTCTGTCTTCACAATTCCATTATATTGGGACTTCCTAATGTTACTTGCATGCATTAAATTCAAGGGAGTGTGTTTAGTTCTCATTTTACTTTATTTACAGCACCATGACACATTCCTTTTAAAATGCTTTTTTTTCTCTTGACTTCTCTGGCACCAACCACTCTTGGTTTCCTCCCATCCTATGGTTTCTCCCTCCCAGTCTCCTTGACTGACCTTGAAATACTGAACCCACTTCTCTTCTTCCTTTACACTTTCTGTGGACGCTCTCAACCACTCTTGTGATTACTGTTTGTATATCAATGTGACTTCCCAACTTATAGCTTCAGCTCTGACTTCTCTTTGAGCTCTAGGCATTTATATATGACTACATTTGAGACACATCAACTTGAATAGCCCCAAATTAAATTTTTGATCTTTTCCCTCTGCCCTTTCCTGCCAATATGCTCTTCTTCTGATATACTCCATTTAATGGGTAGTACCATGGTTTATTCTATTGCCCAGGCCACAGCTAATTGAATTGAAATGTTGTCAATTCTACTTCAAAAATACATATCAAACCCATCTCTGCATCTTAGTATAAAAGACATCATGTCTTGTGAGGGTTATTGCTATGGCTTTTTAATAGTATCCACAATCTACTTTTATATTTCTGGTTCATTTGGTATATTATAGTCAGAGTAATTTTTTAAAGCAAAGATTTGATCAAGTCATTGCTTCCCATTGCATTTAGGATAAACTATAAAGTAAGTAACATAGCCAATAAGACTCTGCCTGATTTGGTTCCAACTTTTGCTAGTCTTTCATTTGCTTATGATATTCTAGCCATTAAGGACTCATTTCAGTTCCAACTTTTGCTAGTCTTTCATTTGCTTATGATATTCTAGCCATTAAGGACTCATTTCAGTTCTCAGAATGCCTCAAGCTATCTCCTGTCCCATATACTTCCTACATGCAATTCCCTCTGCCTAGAACTCTCTTTCCCCTAATCTTTACCAGGAGAATTCCTATACATACTTCAAATTTCAAAAATTAGGTTCCTAAGGTTTAAATATTCTCTCATAGTATTTTGTACTTTTCCATGATAGTACTTATCACAATTTTTATCTTTATTTATGTGACTATTTACCTGTCTCCATGCTAGACTATCAGATAAGAAGGCAAAGACTATTTTGTCTTCCCACTCTGTATCATCAATACCTGGCATGTGGGATGGGCCCAATAATATATGCTGAATCAATAAATAATTCATAAGAAACCTGGTAGTGGTGGTGGGGGGTTGTGGGGGGTGGGAAATGGAGACAATTGTACTTGAACAACAATAAGAAAAAAAAGAAACCCTGTATCAACTGGAAGTGTTTATGTCAGGATATGTTCATTTGTTCATTCATTACTTTATTCATTCAACAAATACCTTGTATTTTTAAATCCAAAGAAAGAAATCGCTCTCTGCAACTTTCCATCCACTATTTCATATCTTAATGCTCCATAACAAGTTTCATCTATTTCCTCAGGGACTCAGTTCCTGGCCATGGTCACATTTGTCACATCTGCATGGCTCACTGGATATATCAAGTTTCAGAAAAGCATTTTTTTCCCTCTGTACTGCACTGCTCTGTCTTAAATGTTCTAACTGTTAATTCTGTCACAAATAATATGATTCATCCATCAAAGGTGAGATCAGGTGTGTCCAGAGGGTCACATATCATCTGTTTATTTTTAAACAAACATTTATTTTAACAACTGTGTGCTAGGCTTTCATAGATGTTTTCTCATTTAATTCTCACAACAACTTCTTACAGGGGTTTTTATTATTCCTAATTTATAGGTGAGAAACTTGAGGCTCAGGGAATTATCGGCTAGAAATCACAGACGAAAATGTTTTCTTTCTGTTCTTGTATGATGCTTATATTCTTCAAAATCATGAATTCATGTTTAAAAATGAGCAACAACCGAATGTTGAATTATGCCTGGTAATTTCAGAGGACTTAAGTACACATTTTTAGGGATCTTATTTTATAAAAGTAAGATGCTAGTGACCCAGAGATCTTGCAAATGATCCAGAATTTAGCTGTACCATGCGCTTGGGGAGCGGGGGTGGGGCAATTGCACTCTGAACCAAGTCAGGCAGAAATATAGTACCACCCTTCTAGACAGACATCTGTTCAAATATAAATTTCCTGTCTATTGAGGCTTCTGCTCTATTGAAGTAAAGGTCTCGATATGGCTGAACAAGTCAATCATTGTAAACCTTGTTAGTGTGACAGCCCCCTGTGTATTGTTTAACTGGAAATGAAACACAAATACACCAAACCCCTGCAGTATCTGCTTCACGGTGCATAAATCTACCATGCATCTTGTCACTTGAAATTTGATGGCAAGCTACCAAATGGCAGAAAAGACTTCATCCTCCAAGGGCTATGCAAATGAGTCCAGGCTCCGAACAATAAGGTGAAAGGACACAGCCTGTCCTTTGCTCCCCTCCCCCATACCCTTTCCAGAAAGCCTTCCCTAGGGTAATTCTTAGTGGCAACTGGTGAATTATCCAAATACAAATGACTAGTGTTCATTCAGTTCCACATGCATCTGGCTTCAGATGTTCTAAATAAGATTGAAATATTCTTCCTGCTTTCTACTAACCAAGCTGTATTATTGCTTGCAGCAAAACCTTCTTAGACCCTTATTAAGGCATTTTTAATTGCTGTCCTCAGCTTTCTTTCTCTTTTATTTAAATCTTAGAGGTGAGGGATAATCTGCTGTTAGTTAGGCTAAGATAAAGATGCTCACCTCACTCCTGTCTTGTTTCCTCCCTTCCCTAATTCATCACGTATCCGTGACGTAGCAAAGTCTGCAGTTTGGAAAGATCTAAACCAGTCTGTTAGTCTGCTGCTGCTAATAGTTCTGGACTTAGGTTAAATTATCTTACCACCAGTTATGTTTTCTTTGTTTGGGTTTTAAGTAGATAAGGCATTTCTCTATCAGGATCTACTGGGAAGATTTATCCATATATTATTGGAATGAAACCTGGAAGTCTGAAAATACTATCTATTCCAGCTGCAAGTCTTGTGCAGATTAAATCATTCAAAACAAGCAGTTGGCTGTCAGAGTCAGCCCTTCTGGGTCACAGCCAAACCTTTTCAGAGCTGCCCTTGAAAGCAGGGCCCAGGTGTAGGGAAGCTGGGACAAAGCATTGTGAGCCCATTAGCAGTTCACAGGAGGAGCAAGCTGGCTGAAGTCTGGAAAGGTTGGGCCTTATGAGAGCACTGTGAGGACATGCCAAGATGAGTGAGCAGAGCAGCAGAAGGATGGAGAACGAAGCAAGAGTTGGAAATGGAGGCCTACTCCCCATGAAGCTACAGTCTACCTCATCAATTCTTTGAGGAGCATCTAAGGGAAGCCGTGAGCCTCCTAAAAGGCTGTACGTATATGACGATCTATTATATGTTCAATGGCTTTCTTGGAACATTTAATATACAGGGTCTGGCAGAAGTAACACCTACTTGAGTGTGGTTGGTAGGGTGATAATATGGATGTAATAATTTATAGTTTTAATTTGAACATTTTACCTAAAATGTCACATGGGGTACTTGAGTGTGATATAGTTATGTTACAGAATTGATGGCTATGATTTTGTAATAAAAGATTTTTTAATAAAAAGGTGTGTTATTTATGCCAGACCCTGTATAAGGTTTATTGATTTTAGAAAGAGAGAGGAAAAGAGAGAAACCGAGATGGATAGGGACAGAGAGAGAGAAACATCGTTGTGAGAGGTAAACATCACTTGGCTGTTCCCATATGTGTCCTGACCAGGGATCAAACCCACAACCCAGTATGTGCCTGGATGGGGGGACTAAGCCCGCCATCTTTTGGTGTATGGGATGACACTCCAACTAACTGAGCCACCCAGCCAAGAATTTCTGGGAACATTTAATGACATTTGTTTCCTTTTTCAAATGTAACTCCCCTTTATCATTAAATACAGTAGTCCACTCTTACTTGCAGTTTAGCTTCCCACAATTTCAACTACCTGTTGTCAACAGCAGTCTGAAAATATTCTTGGTAAGTGGAACATTCCAGAAATAAAAATTCATAAATTTTAAATTGCAAGTGGTTCTGAGTAGTGTGTTGAAATCTCGCGACTCCTGGGCCGTCAGTCCTGGACAGGAATCATCCCTTTGTTCTGTGTCCACACCGTAGATGCTCCCTGTCTGTCAGTCACTTAGTAGCTGCCATCTTGGTGATCAGATCAACTGTCTCAGTATCACAGTGTTTGTGTTCAAGTAACCTTTATTTTACTTAATGATGGCCCCAAAGTGCAAGAGTAATGACGCTGGCAACTCAGATGTGCCAAAGAGAAGCTGTAAGTGCTTCCATTAAGTGGAAAGTTATGTTTGTATATGAAAAAACAGTATGTACAGGGTTTGTTACTATCCCTGGTTTCAGGCATTCACTTGGGGGTCTGGGAATGTATCTCCTACAGATAAAGGGAACTACAGCAACTCATATTTGAAGAAAGGAAGAATTTATTGAATTTTATAACAGTTTATTCCTATTTTTCCTTCAGAAGATATCAATATAACTTTTGAGAGGATAAAACATGGAAAAACCATATTCCATACAACAATTTGATTATAGTTTAAAATGCATTCTTATGATAAGCTCTTGAAATATCCAAGCAATGTATAAAAACATTCCTGAACCATTTTAGGTTAGATGTACCTTATGAATTAAAAGTAGCAGGCTCTATTTCATTGATAAAGGGAGAATATAGTCTCTCTTTGGAGGGTTAATAATTTTTTTCCTAGTGAATATTTTGTTCTTTAGGAAAGCTGTTGATTTCTTAGAAGAAGCCATTTATTTTCTCATCTCAGGATGAGGAATTGTTGGAAAAATATTTTATGTGATTCAGGAATAGTTAAATCTTTGTGGATTTCAAAACAGTAGTATTGTATGGGAACACATGCTATGTAAACTTACATAATGATAAGATATTTTATAGACTTAATAATATTTTTATTGCTTCTGGGGCCAGAGAATGTGTTTTCAAGTGTAGACTGATTTTCATTAAAGAGAGTGAAGAGCAAAATTTTAAGATTTCTGTTTTTGGGTTGGAACAAGACACTCCAATCATGGTAATCATCAGTTTACAAGGCTTGCCTCCAGTGTTACCCCATTAATTTTTCCTTAGCAGCATCATCATCTATAATTCTCCACTATGTAATTTTCTGGCATTTTTCTTAAAGGTGGTCTAGGACACTGGTGTGGGAACTCAGGCAGCCGTCACTGTGCCACAATCAGATATAGGTTACAAAAGAAAAAGAAGATATGGTTTCTGTCCATAAGAATATTCCCCTCTAACTGGGAAGGCAGAATATATGCTCATGAACATTTAAAGACAAATCTACAAACAATGTGTTCATCAACAATTATAAATTGGCATGTAATTATTGTATTCCCATTTTTAAGAGATTGCTATGTACTGGAAACTTTAAAGAATGTTCTAGTTTTACATCTTCCTCATCTCTTTTTACAGATGAGGAAGCTGAGGCTCAGAGAGGTCATATGAGCAACCAGGATCACCCAGCTAATGCTCCAACCAGCTAAATAAAGGATAACTTGAGTTTGCGATCTACCTGGGTCTGACCCCAGTGCCTGACCTGTTGCCTCTCCATAGGCAACAACAGTGTCTGTCTCCTTCACGACCTTGCCTCAACACCTCCTACAATGTTGGCACGTAGTAAGTACTTAAGGATGATTTACAGATTGACTGACCACTGCTAAATGCACAAAAGAATTATCCTGTTCTAAAGCTGTGAGCTTGTCATTGAACTACATTTGTTTTCTCTGAAATAGGCTTTATGTGGTTATCACAACTTTTTTTTCTCCATAGGGCATGTGATTCTGCTTTCTCTGTTGAGCTTCTTCATCTGCCTCTGCTTTTAACAAACCATGAGGCTGACTTTAGAGGGAAGGCAGTACTTGAGTTGTACTGGCTGGAATACCCTAAGCTCTGTAGACCCATCAATGCCTGGCTCTGCAGCAAGCCAGGAGCTTTGCTGTAGCTGGGGTAGGGGTGCTATTCTCTGGACAGCTGACCTCCTCAGAGGTTCTAGCATGCTAGGAGAGAACAGAAAGGCCCATTGCTCTGAACCAGTTTGTTCTGCTTGTGGCTTCCTAAGTGCAGACTGGGAAATGTGACTTATTATCCTTCATTAGAAGATCACTCTAATTTACAGACCTTAGAATGAAGTTATGTGCATGATGCACTTTTGAACTCATTACTGAGTATATTAAATCATATTGAAATGCTGTTCCTGCAGCAGGTGTACTGCTGACTGGGAGCTCAGACAGGGCCTTGGCTATGAAATGTCAGCCTGGCAACATTATTCCCTCTTCTGTTGTTGCATTTCTTCCACATTTTGGAACATCTGTTCGTATTTATTTATTGAGCCCTTGGGGCTCACATCCAAAATCATGCTTAACTTCATGAAATTGCTATTTTAAGGACAGGTTTTTTTTTCACTCTGCTAAAAATGAGTGATATATAATAAGACAGAACAGCTTAGGGACTGGGAGGGATTGTGACATTTTCACCCTTTCATTAGCTGCAGGTGATGAGAGGACATCGACTGCCCCCAGAGAGGGAAAATGGCCTTGGACACTTGTGAGCTTGGGCACTCTCTGGTGACTGGCTGGGCTTTCAATGTGGGTTTCTTAAAAATATCCTTACCGGAAGAAATGTTTATTAAGCACGGGAGAGAGAGAGAGGGAGAAAGAAATATCGACTGGTTACCTTGTGGAGGCGCTCAGACCAGGGATCGAACTCGACCTAGGTATGTGTCCTGACCCAGGTTGGAACCTTCTGATGTATGGGCCAATGCTCCAACCAGCTGAGCCATGTAACCATGGCTCAATATGGGTTTTAAACTTAGCACCTGGTAAAAAGAAGCTGAGAGCAGAAAATGACAGGGATAGCCAGGTGGAGAGTGCGGCTGCAGCTGGTTGTGGCAGGCAGGGTGTTTTAGTCTGCTAGTGCTGCCGTAACAGGACCACCATACCACTGACTGGATGGCTTAGGCTACAGAAATTGATTGTCTCCCAGTTCTGGAGAACAAAAGTGTGAAAAGCCTGGACCATCATGGTTGGTTTCCTCTGAGGGCTGTGGTGGAGAATCGGTTTATGCCTCTCTTCTAGCTTCTGGTGGTTTGCTGGCAATCTTTAGTGTTTGTTGACTTCTGCTGTATCACCCTAATCTCTGCCTTGATGTCCACGTGGCATTCTCCCTGTGTGTGTGTGTGTCTGTGTCTGTGTACTAATTTCCCCCTTTATAAGGATACCAGTCATATTGAATTTGGGGCCCACCCTCATGACTTCATTTTGACTTGATTACTTCTGTAAAGACTTGTCTCCAAATAAGGTCACATTCTGAGATACTGTGTTTAAGATTTCAACATAACCTTTTTGGAGGGATATAATTCATCTCATATCATAGGGTTAGGGGAATGTAAAAACATTTTTTGAGTGTGTGTGTGTATGTGTGTGAGAGAGAGAGATGGAGAAACACACACACGCACACACACACACATTTCCATATTTCTGGGCTAGGTACTATAACTGTTGGAGTAAAGTGCCTTCTAAGACTTCGTTGATATTATTCTGATAATGTCTCCTGTTCTCCCAGGATATGAAAAGTAACGCAGACCCCTGGCCCCTCCTCCACTGGGGTTGGTGTCCTCCATTATTGCAGTTCATGAGCAGATTGCCCACTAGCCATTATTGGTTTTCTCCTAAATACCTTCTCTAACAGCTGATAAAACCCAACACAGAATATGTGAAGTTCACTTCTGTATCAGGGACAGATTGCCTTCTATCTGCAGTAAGCTTTCAGTGAAAAGGTTGGTGTTTGCTGGATTAGCACAGTATCATGTGCAAAAATATGCTTAATAAATGCTTCGTGAGGATTTATTTGTTAACTTATTTACCAGGCATTTTTGACATTTCTTTATTTATAATAAAGTGCCTGCTTCGCATAGGTCACATGTTATGGAATTTGTTAAGAGTCAGTCCATTCTCAAATGCAATGCATGAATTCCTCCTGCAGCACTCCTAACAAGTGTATCTTGAATAATCAACAAGGTAGGCAGCTTACTACCTGAATGAGAAATTTATCTTTATACTTGGGTATGTCTATTTCTAAAAGTAGAAAGTGCTTTTTAAAAAATTGAGCCAAAATCTACTTTGTAATTTATATTTTGTAATGATATAATGTCTGCCCAGTTGTCCTATTTTTAGAGGCACTTAAAAAATTGAGATATAATTCATGGACCATAAAATTCACTCTTTTAAAGTGCACAATTTAGTGGTATTTAGTATGTTTACAAAGTTGCACAACCATCACTACTATCTAATCCATCATCCCTAAGAGAAACTCTGTACCCATTACTCTTTATTATCTGTTGGCTTACGTTCCATATATATGAGGTCTGTCTGGAAAAAGTCCAACCATTGTTAATATAATGAGAATGATTTGCATGACATTGATGTAACCTGGCAGCCAAGGAGAGTGGACTGGAATGAACATATGTGAATAATGACAACTTCACTGTACTAGTCAGGGAGGGCACTAGACACTGTTGAGTGAGCATGTGTACTGTGTGGCTGTTGCATTCAAAATGACTGAACGACTAGAGCAACAAATCTGCATCAAATTTTGCATTAAGCTTGAACATTCCTCCGTGGAAACCATTCGGATGATTCAGAAGGCCACAGCTATGAGCGACTGGTAATTGACAGCTTTATCACCATAATGTGCCTGTTCATGCATCATGTCTTGTGAAATTTTTTGGCGAAACATCAAATCTCCCAGGTGAGTCAGCCTCCCTGCAGCCCAGATTTGGTGCCTTTTGACTTCTGGCTTTTCCCAAAACTAAAAGCACCTTTGAAAGGGAAGAGATTTCAGGCTGTTGATGAACTTTTGGAAAATATGATGGGGCAGCTGATGGTGACTGGGAGAACTGTGAGAGGTCCCAAGGTGCCTACTTTGAAGGGGACTGAGCTGTCATTGTCCTACGTACAATTTTTCTTTTATCTTGTCTCTTCTTCAATAAATGTCTCTATTTTTCATAGCGCATGGCTGTATACTTTCTGGGCAGACCTTGTGAGTGAGATTATGTTGTACAAAAGTAGTCACAGAAGCTTACCTGCATGAAGCAGACTGACAGCTGCCTGGAAGGTGGAAGGTGGGATGAGAGATGGCAAAGGTTTAGGCAAAGAACATTTATGTGCCAACAACAGTATGGGGATTGGCTTAGGGAGGGGAGAGGGTAGGCTGGGTGAGGTAGGAAAAGGGAGAAAAAGTTGGAATAACTGTAACAAAATTAAAAAATAAAAATAAAATAGCCCTGTCTGATGTAGCTTAGTGGATTGAGCACGGGCCTGTGAACCAAAGGGTCACTGGTTCGATTTCCAGTTAGGGCACATGCTTGGGTTGTGAACCGGGTCCCCGGTTGGGGGTACGTGAGGGGCAACCACACATTGATGTTTCTCTCCCTCTCTTTCTCCTTCCCTTCCCTTCCCTTCTCTCTAAAAAATAAATAAATAAAATATTAAAAAAATAGCCCTGGTGTTGGTGTAGCTCAGTGAATTGAGTGCGGGGCTGGGAAACAAAGGGTCCCTGTTCGATTCCCAGTCAGGGCACATGCCTGGGTTGCGGGCCGGGTCCCCATGAGGGCCATGTGAGAGGCAACCATACATTGCTGTTTCTCTCCCTCTCTTTCTCCCTCCCTTCCCCTCTCTCTCAAAATAAATAAAAAATAAAAAATAAAAAAGAGTCTTCATCACCTACCCCCTTTCCCCAGCCCCCCCAAACCATCACTTTTATCTCTAGATTTATCTATTTTTAACATTTCATATAAATGGAAACATACAATATATGGTCTTTTGTGTCTGGCTTCTTTAACTTAGCATGGGATTTTAAAATTTATCTGTGTTGTACCATGAAGTACTTCATTTATTTTTATGGATATACCATATTGTGTTTATCCATTCATTCATCAGTTGATGGGATGTTTGGCTTGTTTCCACTCTGCCTGTTATGAACAATGCTGCTGCGAACATTAGGGTACTACACGTTTTTGTATGAATGCATGTTTTCAGTTCTCTTGGGAGTGGAATTGCTGGTTCATATGGTACTTCTATGTTTAACTTTTTGAGGAAGAGCAAAACTGTTTTCCATAGTAAAAAGTGGCACCATTTTATATTCTCATGAGCAACATATGAGAGTTCTGACTTGTCCACATTCTCACCAACATTTGTTATTGTTGTTCATCTTTTTGGTCATAGCCATCCTTGTGAATGCGAAATAGTTCCTCAGTGTGGTTTTGATGTGATTTTCCATAACGACTACTAGCGTTGAGAATCTTTGTAAAAAAGATTTTATTTTCAGAGAGGGGAGGAAAGGAAGAAAGAGAGGGAGAGAAACATTAATGTGCGAGAGAAACATCTATTGGTTGCCTCTCATATGCTCCCAACCAGGGACCTGGCCTGCAACACAAGTATGTGCCCTGACCAGGAATTGAACTAGTAACCTTTTACTTTGTGGTATGACGTCCAACCAACTGACCCATACCAGTCAGGGCAAGAATCTTTGCAATCTGCTTATCTGCCATTTGTGTATTTTCTTTGGAGAAATACAACTATCTTAATTTTTCATTTTGAAAAAAATTTTCTTATTTAATAATTTAGCAAACATTTATTGAGCACACACTGATGTGCTAGGTATGTGCTGAACACTAGGGACTCAAAGAGGCATGGAAGAAATTTTAGACTGAATGGTAGAGTGCTCAGGTGTCTGTTTGTATGAGAGATTTATGCTAATGATATATTGTCAAGGCCAAGGAAGCCTCAGGTGAGAAAGGCTATTCCGAGGAGAGGGGCCTGTCTAAGACTCATTTGGCTTCTATTTGACCCTCTGTGGGTTTGGGTTCTCAAACAGAGGTCAGGGAGTCACAAATAAGAGTTAGAATCAGAACCCACAGAAATATTGTTTCTGTAAAGCAAAAGGCAATGAATAGTTCAGTTCTTTTCATTTTGGGAGCTCACTGGACAAAGCCCAAAGCAAATGCTGAGGCTTGAGCAGAGGGCTCAGCCAGCAGGAAGCTGTAACTGGATTGATGCGTGGGCAAGGACATTGGTATTTCTCTGGTGGATTCCAGAGGTAATCTGTGTCATAGTGTCACTGAACAGTGCTGGTGCTGTCAAATAGCTTCATGGGAGGGATTTAACAGTCACAGAAGGCACCACGCCTTGAGGTGGGGCAGGTTCAAAAGGGAAGGAAAATGGTGGAGAATATATGGTAACTGACAGGACTGACTATTGACCGAGGGGATTCCGGGGTTAGAGGAATTTAAAGGGATTTGGAGGATCCCCAAAGAATATATAGGGACAGAGCCAAAGAAATACTAACTTTGACTGTTAATTTCACCCTACTTTTACGCCTCCATTGGTGTGGCTTAGGGGCAGTATAGGTTACAGATAAATAAGACAAGGTCTCTTTCTCAGACAAGCAAATGAACAAAGGGGGAGACCAATAGAAATACATAATTTGAATAGTCACCCCCCAAGCTGGCACAGCTATTTAATTTAGACTCTATTCTTTCTCTTTATTTAAGACATTGGTTATCTGCTGGCTCCTCCCATTTCCATCCTGTTGATTTTTACCTAGTTCTACCTTTTTGTCTAGTTCCATGAGAACAGAGTCCCCTTCACATACTTTCTCTGAACTCAGCCTCCTGGGTGGCCCTCTCTCCTGCAGCCCATGCCTGCCCTGTTCTCCTGCCTGACCCAGGGTATTGGAATACTTCATTTTTTTTTTTTTTTTTTCCTGTTTGGAAGGAGGGAGCTTTAGAAACTTCAAGGATGGAGGAGACTTGAGTAGAATTTTGGAGGGAATGTTGGGGTTTTTCACATGGTTATAGAATTAGAAGGTAGGAAGACACAGAAGCTTGAAACAGTTTGGCATATTTTAAAGAGCCTGCAGTAGTTTGGTATAAGCATGGAGTACTTGTGTGAAAGTAATGTGATGAGATGTGGGTCAAAAGATTGGGCATGGGCCAAATTATGAAAGGATAAGAATATTGGATTTTACTCTGAAGGCAAGCAGAGAACATGGATGGATTTTTTCAAAAAATCTTTACTAGGAAATAACTGCCATACATCACTGCATAAGTTTAAGGTATATAGCATATGGTTTGATTTACATATATTGTGAAATAATTACCACAGTAAGTTCAGCTAACACCCATTTTCTCCCCCCTAGAGATACAGTAAAATGGAAAGAAAAAAGAATAAGGAAAAAAAAAAGTTTTCCTTACTATAAGGACTGCATATAGACTGGCTGGATATATTTCCCTTGGTTTCTATTTCAAATCACTATTGTCTGTTTTTATTTATGTAATTTTAAATAATAGATGCAATCATATGTTAAATTTTTGTGTAAGGGAAATCTCTGTTTATGCTGATATAATAAATGACATGTCATACTTACGTTTATTTCAAAGCACCTGATTTTTCTCTTTAAATGATTACAGATTTAGGATAGTCTTACCTTTGGGTGAGAATGGATAGGGGTAAGGAAGAAAGGTGCAAGGAACTTTCCAGCTGTATTAATAATGTTTTGTTTCTTAAGTAAAGAGGCACTGTAATGTTTATTGTGTAGTCTTTGTACAGCTTTGTGTCTATTTAATATTGCGTAATTGAAAATGGTTACTTCTGTAAACAGGAAAACATTAAAAATAAAAAGAGTAAATTGGCTGAACAATCTTAGTTATTATATTAAAAAGTAAAGCCTTAATCGATTAATCCTGACAGAGTCCTGCATTCTTTTATTTACTTATTTAACAAACACTGAGCATTTACTGTAGTTTGGTGATGGAGATATAAAGTCAAATCACATGCATTCAGGCCCTAACAGATCTTCCAGTGGCATGGTAAACATATTTAAACAAATAATTATGTGGTACTATGTCCAGTGATACAATGCAGGTATAAAAAGTGTGCTATGGTAGCTGAAGGTGTGTGTGTTTCTGTGTCTGTGTGCACGTATAGCTAAGTGTGTTAAAGCAGTCACGGATGACTTAACAAAAAAGAGACTCTAAAGCCTCTCTTTTCCTGTATTGTATCAAGAGTATGCTCCCTGTGAGACTCATTCCCTGCATTGGCAGCTTATGGGAACTATTTATTCTGAGATCCCAGAAGAGATTTTAAATAGCACAGGTGGCTGGTCTCATTCTCACACACCTGTCTGCATGCCTTTGAGGCTTCTATTTTGAAGCATCCCTTTGTAAATCTCTCTTCAGTCCAGGACCAATCAATGCTTTACCTTAAGGAGAAGGGCTTTATTCAAGTCCTTGAGATGGCAATAACTACTATTCTGGGTTATGTGAGAAGGACATATGAGCCTCAGTGATTGATTCCTGCCTGACCCATTTTCTATTTTTCTCCTTTAGTTCAGAAATATACAGAAGTGGCAGCGGGTGGAGGGACGGTATATCAGTTTAGGGATTCAATTAGACCTACCATGCAATTTGGACATGGCTCCAAAACATTGTCTGGAGCATGTTCACTGGAAGAGGTAACACTTGGGGTTTTTATCAATTGAATTTGGTGGTGATGAAACCACTGACTTAGAATCTTGGTATTATGTTCATTCTGCAAGGCAGAGCTGACCAAAGGCCAGCAGTGAGAGGTAAGTTGAATAGGATGAGTGCCCTAGGTCTAAGATCCCAGGGACTGAATGAATGTACTGCATATCTTTGTAGTTGGGGATTGCATTACAAAATTTGCTTTCAAGAAGATAGAAACAGGGAGGAACTGATCAGAGACTGAATCAGAAAATATTCACTCCTATTGCCCCAACATTATTTGTATATTTTTCTGGTTTTGTTTAGACTGGTGTACTTGTCTACCTACCCACCACTGGAAACATTACTCATTCTCTTTCCAGCAATCTCTAGGTTAGAGAGTGGTTTGGGACCTCATTAATGTCTAAGACTGAAATATGTGACACTTGACTAGAATAGTTATGGAGAGGAAAAGCTGATAGTAATTTAAAACTTTTGCACTGCATAATGCTCAGGGCTGATATCTTATTCCTGGAGAGTATTCCAAACAATTCTTAGCTTCTATTTTCCTTTATCTACTAATAATTTTCCCAGAAGGACTATCAAGACTATCAATTTTACTTGACATTTTGTAACTGTTAGGGGAATAAAAAGGGATCATTCTTAACAATTTAATTTGAAAAATAGATACCTTTACTCATGTACAATTGATGAAATTTAAGCAGAAGTCCCAAATTATACCTTCACAAACAAAGTACAGTAAAGTTAAGAGGAAACAATCTAGGTTGAATAAAAGCAATAATAAAAATGTTTCATTGCTTTTTTCATTCATTCATTTATTCTTTCATCTATTAAAGGTTAAAGGAATATTTATTGGGTACCTTTTATGTGTTAAGCAGTGAGTGAATTGTCAGGGGTAAAATGAACAAACAGGAATCTTTGCCCTATAAAACTTATCTGATAGAAAGAGAGATATTGAACAAATAACCATCTACATTCATCATTAAACACTATAATAAGTGCTATAAAGAAAGTATATGAAGTACTAGAGAACTTACAATAAACAGATTTGGTTTAGCCTGTAAGTCAGAGAGAGTGGTTTTTGAGCTGAGATCTGAGGAAAAAGTATGAGTTAAGTAGGCAAAGAAAATGGAGTGTGTCTTAGTCAATTCAGGTTGCTATAACATATCAAAATCTGGGTGGCTCAAACACTAAGTTATTTCTCACAGCTCTAGAGGCTGCGAAGTTCAAGGTCAAAGTGCTGGCAGATTTGGGTTTGGTGGGGACCCACATTCCAGGTTGGAAGATACATGCCTTCTTGCTGTGTCCTAACATGATAGAGAAGGTGGGAGAGAGAGAGAGAAAGAGAGAGCGAGAGAGAGCAAATGCTCTGATGTCTCTTCTCATAAAGGCACTAATTCCATTCAGGAGGGCTCTACCTCATCTCCTAATACCCTTACATTTGGGATTAGAATTTCAATTTAAGACTTTTTTGGGGACATACAAAAACATTCAGTCTATAACAGAGTTCTGCAGCTCTGGAACAATGTGTACACAGGTCCTGAGGTGGGAGGGAGCATGTGCATTTAAAGAACTTAGAGAGGCCAGGGAGGAGTAGAGGGCCACTCTACAAGGCTGGTAAAATAGGCAGGGACCAGATTATTTAGGGCCTTGTAGTAAAGATTAAGGATTTCATGATTATTCTATGAGAATAGGAAAATCATTTGAGGGTTTCAATCAGGGGATGAAAGCCCTTTGCATAGTTATATTTGCAGTTTGAAACATCACTATTGTAGTGTGGAGGATGGGTATGGGGCAAGAGAAAATTTTGGTGGGGGCTAGTGAGGAAGCTGCTGCTTTGAGCAGGTGAGAAGTCATCATAGCTTGGATTAGTTGGTGTAAATGGAGATGGATACCAGTGGATAGAGCTTTTTAATGATAAATTGAAAGGACTTGATGATAGATTGGAAATAGGAGATGAAAGAGGCAGAAGTATCAAGCCTTACTCTGGTTACCTGGTTTGCTGTACTTATTAGGTGATAGTACTTATCACAATGATAAAGATCATTATGGAAGAGAATCAGATTTGGGGCTAAAGTCATGAAGCTCATTTTGCATTTGAGGGAAGCACTTGAGATATCTTTGAGACATGCAAATAGATATATGTATCAGATGGTTGTATACAAGCTTGGAGCTCAGAGGAGAGGTATGGCTGGGGATGTGAATTTGGAAGTTGGTTACATATAGATTGTATTTTTTCAAATCTATTTATTTATTTTTAAAATATATTTTATTGAGTATGTTATTAGCTATCCTATCTTACCCCCTTCATTCTTCTCCACCCTGCACCATCCTTCCCACCTGTGCTTCCCCCTTAGTTCATGTCCATGGGTCATACATATAAGTTCTTTGGCTTCTACATTTCCTATACTATTCTTAACCTCCCCCTCGTCTATTCCATGCCTACCATTTATGCTACTTATACCCTGTACCTTTTCCCACATTCCGCCCCTCCTTCTCCCCACTGATAACTTCCCTGTGATCTCCATTTCTGTGATTCTATTCTGGTTCTAGTTGTTTGCTTAGTTTGTTTTTGTTTTTGTGTTTTTAGGTTTGGTTGTTGATAGTTGTGAGTTTGTTGTGATTTTACTGTTCATATTTTTTATCTTTTTTCTTAGGTAAGTCCTGTTAACATTGCATATACTAAGGGCTTGGTGATGATGAACTCCTTTAACTTTACCTTAGCTGGGCAGCACTTTATCTGCCCTTCCGTTCTAAATGATAGCTTTGCTGGATAGAGTAATCTAGGTTGTAGGTCTTTGCCTTTCATGACTTTGAATACTTCTTTCCAGCCTCTTCTTGCCTGTAAGGTTTCTTTTGAGAAATCAGCTGATAGTCTTATGGGAACTCCTTTGTAGATAACTGTCTCCTTTCCTCTTACTGCTTTTAAGATTCTCTCCTTCTTTTTAACCTTGGGTAATGTAATTATAATGTGCCTTGGTGTGTGCTTCCTTGGGTCCACCTTCTTTGGGACTCCCTGGGCTTCCTGGATTTCCTGGAAGTCAATTTCCTTCACCAGATTGGGGAAGTTTTCTTTCATTATTTTTCAAATCAGTTTTTAATTTCTTGCTTTTCCTCTTCTCCTTCTGGTACCCCTATGATTCAGATGTTGGAATATTTAAAGTTGTCCCAGAGTTTCCTAAGGCTCTCCCCATTTTCTCCATTCTGTTTTGGTTGAATGTTTATTTCTTCCTTCTGGTTCAAACCGTTGATTTGAGTCTCAGTTTCCTTCCCTTAATTGTTGGTTCCCTGTACACGTTCCTTCATTTTCATAGCCTTCACCTTTTCCTCTATTTTGCAACCATACTCAACCAATTCTGTGAACATTCTGATTACCAGTGTTTTGAACTCTGCATCTGACAGATAGTCTACCTCTTTGTTGCTTAGTTGTATTTTTTCTGGAGCTTTGATCTGTTCTTTCATTTGGGCCATTTTTGTCACTGAGTTCCTGTTAAGTAGCAAGGGGCAGAGCCTTAGGTATTCGCCAAGGTGGGGTAATCCACATCACTGCTTTGTGGCACTGTTTGTGGGGGAGGGGTCCAAGAGGGAACAATGCCCTTGCTTACCTCTCTGCTGGTTTTCAGTTACTTCCTCTGCTACCCACAATCAAATTGGGCCCTTCTGGTGCTGATTCCCAGGTGGATGGGTTTGTGTATATTCTAGGACCCTGTGGGTCTCTCCAACAAACTCTCCTATGAGGCTAGGAATTTTTCCCAGTGCTGTAACCCCCACAGGTTTTTTCAGTCAAAGGTTTTGAGGCTTTATTTCCCTGCGCTAGAACCCTGGTTTACACAGTGTGTTTTGCTCCAACTTTTTTTCCTGGTTTATCCACATGCAAATGTTAGACTGCTCGCTCCACTGGCCACCACCGCTGGCTTCTTTCCTCCAGCCGCCACCTTGCTGTGCGTCCTCTCTGCCCCAGCTGCCATCTCCGCCCCTCCTACAGGTCTTCATGAATGTTTCTTCTTTAACTCCTTGGTTGTTGGACTTCCATACAGTTGGATTTTCTGGAAGTTCTGGTTGTTTTTTGTTTTTAAATTTATTGTTGTCCTTCTTTTGATTGTGTGAGGAGGCACAGTGTGTCTACTACCTATGCCTCCATCTTGGCTGTAAGTGTTGTTATGTACAGATTGTTATTTGAAGTCATATTTTGGATGAAATATGGGCTGGATATGATAAACTGATTTATACAATTTATCTCAACATGACTATGTGGAGGTTCATAAGATTTTACCATTGGATAAAAACTTAGAAATTACCGTTAAAGTATATTTTTCAAATACTAAAAATTTTTATTATTTCCACTACAAAGTAACACATGCTTATTATAAAATATTTTTGGAAAAGCTAGCTCTCCCTCTCCCTTTCCTATTTTTACAACAGATGATGAAAAGGAGACCTTAGGAGATGAAAGCAGTTCATCTTCAACAGAAGATCTTGGCCTTAAACCTATACTTTTCAGTTATGGTTATGTTATATTATGGTGATAAATTGTTTTTTTTTTACCATTTTTTATTAATGTTTGGATACAGTTGTCTCCATTTTTCTACCTCCACTTTCCCCGGCCCCAACCACCCCCACCCCCCAACCTCCCACCCTCAATCCTACCCCCATTTGGCTTTGTCCATGGGTCCTTTATACATGTTCTTTGATGACCCTTTCCCTTCTTCCCCCTGTTATTTCCCTTCTCCCTCCCCTCTGGTTACTGTCAGTTTGTTCTTAATTTCAATGTCTCTGGATAAATTGGTTTTTAACTGAGAAAATTCTTTGATATGGAAGTGTAAGATCTTGGGAAACAGAGAAGACATCTATTAATATTATTTCAATTATGAACAGAAACATTTCTTAACAAAGGGTCTTTAACACCCAGGCATTTGTAGATCCTGGGTGACGTAAGTAGTATAGCACACAGAAACATCATTTTATCTTCCCTTCTTTTCCTCCCTAAAGTTATGGGGAGGGTTGGAATGGAAAAGGTTAAGTCTTACTTGGATCCTTCTGTTCTTTTGTACAGATTTGTAGTTTCATATCTATTAATAGTTGAATTACTGTTTTTCCAATCAATTTATATAAATTTATCTAATTTTGGAATTGGAAAGACAGCAATATTTTTCATCTCAGTGCCATGTCAGGGGAAATGGGAAGAGAAGTGTCTTGTCTTGAAGACAAGAGCTCTCTGTTCTTCTTTAGAAATTAAAGGATAGGGATTCCTTATGTGAGATGCTGACCAACTTAGTTAATAGGAGAGTGCTTGGCAGGAAAAAAAATGAACTGAGGAGGTGGAACAGAGTTCTGTGCCTTCTGTTTTCCTAGGAGAGCCAAGAAGGGCAATCTTTAAAGCAAGGAACTTCAAGAAAATCACAAGAGATGATCTCATCCCCCAAGTACTGCTGATGAAAGCAGAGAATAACCTGGTAATAGAAAGAGATAGCCCAGTGGAGTTGTAATAAGTATTTTTGGTAATTACTTACTTTCAAAACAAGAATGAATCAGGGATTTTATCTGAAGTTCGTAGTGAGTCATCTTTGAAGAAAAAGTCTAATTAAACTCTGGACATCTGAAGCCACATTGGAAGATGGGATTCTGACCCCTTACTATAAGTAATGTCTCTTCAATATTAATATTTAATAAAAAAACTATGATCAACTTATATATTTGCTTGTCTCTTAGCAGATAATGATGCTGGCAAGTTGGATGGTGAACGTATCGATGCTTATTAAGTGTCATTCAAAGGAGAGAATTTACCTGGCAGACACCAGTATTTTTGGTTCATATCAAAGGTTGAGTTCCCTGGGAAGTAGACTCTTTAGGAAGTATCCTTGAGAGCAACATTTGCAGAAGGTGCGCAACTTTCCACATCATAGCATGCCACAGGAAGGCGTGTGCCTTGGGTGAGGACTGGTAGCTGAGGATACTCGCCTCGCAGTACTCCTAGCAGCTGGGGAGTACATTACAGTGTTCAGAACAGTGTGTATCTCCTCTTATACATGCTCACCCCTGTATTCTGCCATAGGCATATTGATTAAGGCCAGTGAAGCACTTAGGGCCCCTTACTTGCACAGGCCCCTTCCAAGACCCTAAACCTAGTTTTGTATCCTTTTTCTTGGAAAGAGCCCTCCAAATGTAGAAACTTTATAAAACTTAAATCTTCCACTGATTCTGCTTCAGTTACGCTGAGTTTGGGAAGGAAAAGAGAAAGAAAATTGACATTCGAATGCCAACTCTGCCCCAAGAATTATAGTCAGTATTTTGTATGTATTATATCATTTCAGTTTGGGAACCTTATTTGCTTTTCTCCTATGTTCAAAATCTTTGATTTCTCAGTATCTTCTTTGCATATGCTTGTTCTTTAGCCTGGAAAGCCCTTCCTCACTTTGCTTATTTGTGGTGGAAGCCTTTCTCATCTTTTTTGATTTAACTCAAATACTGTCTTATCTTGGAGTCTTCCCTTTGCTGTCCACCCCCTGGAATTCTCTTTCTATAGATCTTCACATTCATTTGAATCCCTCCTGAAATATTTTGTTGATCAACATCTTCTAAATAGTATCTTTGTAGTCTTTCTTGATGCCTGGAAAAGGGCTGGATGCTTCTCATGGCATTTATGGACATCTCTCACTAAGCTCTGCTCACAGATCACAGCTGCTGTGTGTACTGGTGTCTCCCTTGCTCCTCCCTGTGTTCTGAAATGGCAGATTTTGTGCTGTTCACCTTTGCATCCTCAGGGTCTAACACAGTCTGCGTCATGGAGTGGGAGTGTGTTAAATATTGGTTGAGGATTCTCCAGTCTAGAAAAAAGTCTCCAGAGCATCAAATTCCTTTCTTTTGCGAACAGAGCTTATGAAGCAATTTACGACAAAGAATTTTGATTTCCTAGTTTCTCAACAACAGAGTGAATATGTTCTCAGAGAACAGAAACAAGCATTCCTAGTAGCATATTTACACTATGTATTTTCACTGCAAGAGAATAAATCAGCATTCTAGTTTGTCAATAGAATTACTGAGAATATTTTACTCAGAGTCAACCCCTCAGATCTTGAATGCTTCTAAGTTAATGGATAAAACAGAATTTTAAAAGGTGTAATACAAGGTAGAGAATCTGGACTCTACAGGGTGAACCACAAATCTATTTATTTACCAGATATTTTTATACAGAAATGTACTGGTCCTGTATATTCTGGTTTATAAATTCCATATCAATAAATCAATAAATATTGATAGCATCATTCTTTATTTGTGAACAATATTTCATTATATGTTTATGCCAGAATTTATTTAAACAATCTGTCCTCAAATATTTATTAGGTTGTTTCTATATTTTTTACCATCATAAACAAAATTCAGTGAACATCTTTATGAATGTATCTTTGCCAACATATCTAATTATTTACCTTAGATAAATTTTGAAAATGGAATTGCTTGGTTAAAGAGTATGACTTAAAAATTATGTATATAAGTGTGTGTGTATATTTTATATATCATTTACTTATTTAGCTACTTGACAGAGACAGTCTCATGTCCTTCATCCAATTGTTTCTGGGAAGCAGCTCTGCATCTCACTGGGCCTATGTGCCTAATACTCATCCATGGATTCTGAGCAGCAGTGATGTATGTGCCTTCCTGGTGTGCCTTCTCTATGGCTTCCTTCTTCTCCTGTCTCAGCTGAGTGTTGATGCCCAGGTGACCCTGGAAGCCACACTGAAGATGGTGGAGGCTCTGTGGATCAGGCTGTGTCATTCTCTATGGTGAGAGGGTAAGAGCCCTTTCCACTGATAAGGATTACTTATTTCAGACTCTAGGCAAGTAAGACCTACACATTGTATGAAGCCACTGACATTAGGGGTTTGTCTGTTACAACACCTAGTGCTACCTTTTCTAACACAGCTAGCTTGTCCTCTAGAAATGTTGTTCCTCTACCAACAGTGTATGAGAGTGCCCCGCCTTGTTCCCTTCAATCTTACTAACACTTCTATAGTGCTTAAAAAATTGCCATTGTCATAGCTGGTAAATGGTAGGTATTTCATTGTTGTATGATCATGCAATTCTGTGAGTTCTAGTAAATTAGACATATTGATAAACTAGTATTTCTTTTTATCCCAGAGATCTATGACTTCAAAAATTCCTGGAAGGCAAAACAAATATCTAAGTTTTAAAAGTTCTCTTACATACATATTTATGAACACTTGGAGATACTGTCTTTAAGCCAAAAAAACTGAATTAACAGAAATGTGAGGGTAACTTCAATATAGTTTACTTGGCGCTGCCAACAGCATCACAGTGGGGCTGTGAGCCAATCTGATCGGGTGTGTATGAGTAGAAGGGAAGAAACTCAATGGAAGTTGTTCAATTATTTTAATGAGCCTTGAATCCAGTGGACTAAGTGAAAATTCATCTGATTTAATTGAGTGACACTAATTGGTGAAGAGAAAGAAATCAAATAGGCTGTTCAGTGCAATTATTCTAAGTTCATATTTTTTTCCCCTAATTTACCACTGATATTTTGCCCTTCTTCCTTTGTGCTCTGCGGGTAGATTCTAAAAATAGTTTAGCATTTGTTGAAGCACACCACAACAGATTAGAGAATGCTCTGTGTACTAGGGTTTGCTTTTATGTTTCTAAACCAAGGGTTAAGATATTTTGTTCTTTGAGTCGGATCACTGAACACAGAAATAGCCTGTGACGCATTGTCATGTTTGTTGCTAAAAACCCAAGTCCATAGGGATGAGATGGTTTGCAGAGCTAATAGAATGGAAAGAAGAAGGTTTATAGGAAGAATCAGACTGATGTGGAAGAAGGAGGAGAGAAATACGGGCTTCTACCCAACTAAAGACAGGATTCTCACAGCTGGGCCCTGTGGGCCCAGAAGCACTGAGGACCCAGGCTCATCTTCATAGTGTTAACTATTGGGGCAGCAAGGTCTCAAAAAGAATGGCTTCATGGTGCAAAGGAGAGGGCTTAATTGCAGGCTTGGGTTCCCAGCCTTGTATGTATCTCTACCTCTGGCAGAGCACAGAGGCCACAGAAGTTCCTAGATCTGAGGAGACCATGTAATCTGGGACAGTGGGTACCTCAGTAATAATTTATGAAGACACGACCTCAACATGACCCTGGGGAGATGGGAACTAAGACAGAAATTAAATTTATTTATTAAAAAATTAATTATTTTGCACACCTGAGTCAGTGGACAAAGATTGATGCATACTCTATCTACATTTCCTGGGGCCAAACATCTCAGATCATTATGTGCTCATGAGGAGCAATAGTTTTATTTAATTGTATTTGTTCATTTACTGTAATTTGATAATATTTCCTATGAGCACATATTTAAATAATTATTCAACTAAAACAATGTTTTCAGAATTGGCCTGGAAAAGGGGCTTTAGAATCTGAAGATTCCAGTAATATGATCTCTCAGCATGAAATTCAGATTTGAATTTCATCATTACTTACCAGAAATCAGAGCAGATTTAGTGTGAGTATTTAACTGTGGGTAGAGTTAGATGCAGAAAATGCTTCTTAAAATCATGAAAAGTAGGCCATGGCCTGGTGGCTCAGTTGGCTAGAGCATCGTCCCATACACCAAAAATTTGTGGGTTTGATTTCTGGTCAGGGCACATACCTAGGTTGCAGGCTTGATTCTTAGTACATGAGGCAACCGATCGATGTTTCTCTTGAACATTGATATTTCTCTCTCTCTGTCTCCCTTTCCATCTCTAAAAAAATTCAATGAACATATCCTCAAGTAAGGATTAAAAAAAAATCATGAAAAGTAGTATAAAGTGTCACTGAGCTCTGATCATAGGGCACTAGATTCCAAATTTTAGAAAAGGGCCCTAGAATTTCCTCCTGTATTTATATCTTTGCTTAGGAGTATTTGAGATTTCAGTTATTGCATTAAGCTTTGAGCTACCTTGAAGAGACATTAGAGGGATGTTCCTTGGAATAGGGACTGTGGCTGGACCTAGCTTTTGGGCCAAAGCCTTGATTTTGGAAGGCTGGACTCCATGTCATATGAGAATGGACTGTCCCACCAAGTAACACACTCTCTTGGTTTGATTTGAGACCTGGAGTCACCCTGGTGTTGCCTAGGTGCCCACGCTACGTTCTGAGTTGCTGCCTCTCTCCCATGTATCTGCATTTTGGTATTTGGAACTCAATTTTACTAATGCAGGCCACATGGCAGGCAGGACAAACCAGTCCCTGGTTTGTTCCCCATTAACGTTCAACGAGCAACATATCAGAGTCATGGTTGGCATGAATGTTGTCTGTGAGTAGCTAAAAAAACCAATGTGATTTCTGTCCATTGAGACTTGCCATTGCTTGCAAGCCTACCTTGACTAACTGGGCCACCTTTATGTGGGACCACTCCTGTTGCTGCTTTTGTCAGGTCACAGTTATGCTGAGGTGCTTGAAGCACTGCTCAGTGTGTTTTTAATGCTTGCATGAACCATGGTTCCTTCACTTAGGTGACTATACAGCTACTATAGGAGTGCCATCTACCTTCTGTGCAGTTTCTTTTCAACAGGACTGGTTGCAGCATGTGGCTCAGGCTTCCTAGAAGTTCCCCTTGTTGGGATAGTTTCATAAGGAGATCAGCATGTCTAATGCTTATTTTCTGATTCCTGTGAAGGCCACCTCAAAGGCAGCGTTGGTCTGGGAGTTCACCTTTGTATTGTCTAAATCCTATATTTGTATCTGCCATGAAATTAAGGATTTTTTGAAGATACCTGAGGACTTGAGCTGATTTGGAGTAGCCTGGATTCTCTGCTCTGGTACTTGAACTATGCATTTTGTTTTTGGACAGTCACTCTTGCTTCAGATCCTGAATCCAGAATCATAATGTTGGGACTTCACAGGAACCTTTGCTTCTTTTACATTCTATTTTTCTTTGACTCATAGATAAAGTTAAACAGTTTTTTTGGTCTTAATCTTTTCCAGCTATGTCTTGGTAGATAACATACAAAGTGGGTGATCCAATAATACTTCAGACCCCACTTCTTTAAAAGGGAGTTGGGTGGGGAATCTGGCCAATGAGAATGAAGCCTCTATTTCTGATGTAAGTTTGGCAAGATGCATGGACAGGAACAACCGCTTTCTAACAGTAAGGAGCAGGTAGTGATAAGTTTGGGGAGAGGAGAGAAGTCAGGTCAGGCTAATGCATTAACATTCCAATCTCAGTAACCTAATGCAAAGAGAATAATTTCTTGATCAGGCATAGTATTTTTGCAGACCCTGATGTTTTGTGGGGCAGCTCAATCCCAAGCAGTGATTTAGAAATCTCACCTGTTTCTTTCCAATGTTTCTGTTTATCAACACATGGATTCCAGTCCACAGTGACAGGGGAAGACGGATTGGAGTGTTGTGCAAGAGCTTTGCACTGCCTTTGCCCAGAAGTGACACATGCTACTTCTACATAGAATTCATTGGTCAGAGTTGATCACTCTCCCCTGCCTAACTGTGAAGTGGCTGGGAAGGGTAATTTCTTCCCAGAAAGGAGAGCAGATCCTGCTGTTGGTGACCAATAGTAATGTTTACCCAGTGGAAGAAATGATAAAAGGACTAAGGTTCCTGTCATAGGTGGGGCTGCCATTGCTAGCATTCTCCTACAGTTTTTCTTCCTGACAGGGACAATATTAACAATTTCGCATTACCAATATGTGATGTTCACCTTGCAGGCATGACTAGCTACATCTCTGCCTGAGAGTTTCTGCTATGGGGCTCATGTCAAGAGAGTGGGGAGCAGAAGGGGAGAGTTGTTGCATTTTTCATTTGCCTCCTGCACCCAATAAAGTATTTTCTTAAGACTCATTAAAAGTACTCATTTTGTCTAGACCACGTGGGTGGGCATGTAGGATTCTGAAAAGCTGCTGCTGATTCCTTCAGCTTGTTTAGGAGCCATCTGGAAGAGGCCTTAGGGCCAAGGCTGACGTACTGTTTTCCCAGCCTCTGAGAGCTGTCCCTAGGGAGCAGATACACACATGCACACACACACACATGCCATAAATCACTTCTCTCATTGATGCTTAATTAACTTTTAAGCCTTCTAAACTCTTGAACCAGCTGATAGTAGAATCCTAGGTGGCAGGATGCTGAGCCTTATGCTCAGCATTGATTAAATATGAGTTGCATTTGTCATGAGATTTAACGCATGTATTAATAGAGGCCATAGTGGTTCCCAAATGCTGGCCTGCAGACTAGATGAATCAGAATCATCTGGGATATCGGGCAAAATACAGGTGCCCAGGTCCCATCCCGGATCCACAGAATCAGAAGTCTTTATTTGAATAAACTCTTAAGGTCATTTAGATGCATAGCCAGGATTTGGAATCCCTGCTGATGTGGAACTAGTACTGGAAGTCTGGGGGTCTGCTAGTGGGGTTCCAGTCATGCTCTGATACTAACTGTGTGGACTCAATTCACTTAAACTTTCTGTTCTCAGCTTTGGAAGCTATATCCTACATCGTGATGGGACTGATGGACGGATGGGTGTGGAAATCGATGAAAAATAATAGTTAAAGGAGGATTCATATTCCTTCTTTGTCTCCGTTTCTTTCTTTGATTCTATTTTTTCCTTCCTTCCTTCCTTCCTCCCTCTCTCCCTCTGCTCCCCCCCACCCCATTAACCTAAAAACAAAAGGCCAGAGTGGTGAGAGGCAACAAGAATTTGAGATCTAAAAGAAGGACCGATTCAGGCTAAAACCCAAATAGTGTTCTGATTAAAAGGTGAAGGCAGGGTGTATTTATGAGAAGGAGAAGGGGAATATAATTACATGAATAGAAGGGAGGAAGTTCTATAGGTGTTAAGCTAAGGAAGGAATTTCTATAGGTGCAGGTAAGGTAGCATAGTGATGTTCATTCTAAATAATGTACTTAATTTTCAGTCCTGTAGCCATATGTCTGCTTTCCAGTGAGCTTTGCAAACCATTGTTTGCAATACAGTGCTACTTTGGGCCCAGTCCAAAGGTTATCTCACCCAGTTTTAACATTCTAAAGGTTTGAGGAGTAAGGCATCAAGGTAGTTCCTGTGGGATGGCAGCTCCAACTCCATTCAGAAGTGGCTTCATTTATATTATTTTTTATACCCAGAACATATATAAGTATATATGTATATATGTGTGTATGTACATATATATCCTTCCCAGTTCTCAGGTAATATGTGGAGAGAATTTGAGTGGAGAGAGATGAAACTCATTTGAAGATGCAGTTATTTTTGCCTGTAGATTTTGACCTTCAATGGAGTTTGCAGGTTCAGATCATAATTTTGGGAAGATGAATTTATCAACTTATAGGTTTCAACATTTCTTAATATATTTGACAAAAATTCTGACTGGCAAATTGGGCACATGTTCAATATGTGTGTATGATATATGGTACAGACTGTGTAATCAGGCCTTTGCTCTATTGTTGCATGTAACTACTCAAACACCCTATGGAATTCTATTTTTGGTTTTGGGATGTCAGGTATTTATTAAATTAGAATTATATGAGAGTAGGTATAATAGGAC
The DNA here is from genome assembly GCA_004026765.1 of Micronycteris hirsuta. Lineage (NCBI taxonomy): Eukaryota > Metazoa > Chordata > Mammalia > Chiroptera > Phyllostomidae > Micronycteris > Micronycteris hirsuta. The sequence goes on from PVJI01008337.1 coordinate 58,273, forward strand.
TCCTGCAGGACTAATTAGGACTGACAAGTCTTAATTAGTTTCTAATGTTGTCCTGGTTTAGAATGGGACTGGCTCCTACAAAATCTGAATTTAGCACATTACTGAACAACTTTATTTTTAAAATAAAGCCATTATTTTAAATATCAATAATAATGACAACTTCCATGTGACTTCTTGGTGTCTTAAAATTTTTTCTTTTATTTTATAGTCCATAGTCCTTAGAACAAGGACAAATTTAACATACAACCACATAGCATTCTAACATATAACACTAATAAAATTTAGAGGCTAGCATTCTACTACTATTAAATATTCAGGTTGACTTGAATTTCACCAATTGTGATTCATTTTTTAATAATAATATCAATATGAATTTTCATATTCATTTTCAGACTTGAATAGGATAGGCTTATAGTATGGTAGTAGTATGAATAAAGTGCTATAAAACAGTTAATCTATGCATTAATTAATTCATTTATTCATTCCACATTATTGAATAACAATATTTAGAAATATAAAAATTTAAGTTCTGGGGGTATGGATAAAACATCCTTTACCTTGAAGATCTCACAGTCCAATGGTGGCCATGAAAGTAGGCAGAAAATCATAAATAGCAGAACATATGCTATGGGAAAACTACAGAGTGATGTGAAATGAATAGGTACCATTAACAGAACAGGAGAAATCAGGAGATGTTTTATGGATGCTGAATTGTAACATTTTGGTAGTATTCCACATAGGTAGAGACTTCTTGTGGGTACTTGGACCCATAGATTGGTAGAGAAATTAAGGTTAGAGCCATAGCTTGGGAGATGCCATAGAGAGGAGAAAGTTCAAATCTTGGAGGGGATACATTTTTTAAAGGAAAAAGTATAAAAGTTGAGGGCAGATATTGATTTTGTATCCTGCTGCTTTGCTGAATTCATTTATCAGTACTAATAGTTTCTATGTGGAATCTTTGGGGTTCTCTATGTACAACGTCATGCCATCTGCAGATAAAGATAGTTTTACTTCTTCCTTTCCAATTTGGATGCCTTTTATTTTTTATTCTTGTCTGATTGCTGTGGCTAGGTCTTCCAGTACTATGTTGAATAAGAGAGATAAACAGACATCCCTGTCTTGTTCCCAATCTTAAGGGGAACTCTTATAGTTTATGCCCATTGGTATGATGCTGGCAGTTCCATTTTCATATGCCAATAATTAACTAACAGGGAAATTAAAAAAACAATCCCATTCATAATAACTTAAAAAAGAATAAAATGCCTAGGAATGAACCTAACTATGGATGTAAAAGACCTGTACTCAGAAAACCATAAGACACTGAAGAAAGAAACTGAAAAAGACACATAAGTGGAAGCACATACTGTGTTCATGGATAGGAATGATTAACACCATTACAGTGTTCACACTACCCAAAGTAATCTATAGATTCAATGAAATTCTTGTCCAGATTCCAATATTTCTCAGAACTAGAACAAATATTTCAGAAATGTATATGGAACAACAAAAGGCTCCCTATAGCAACAGTGATCCTGAGAAAGAAGAACAAAGTTGGAGGAATCATGCTACCGAATATCAAACTATACTCTAAGGCCATAGTAATCAAAACAGCAGCATAGTACTGGCATAAAAACAGACAAATAGATCAATGGAACAGAATACAGAGCCCAGAAATAAACCCACAACTTTATAATCAATTAATATTTGACGGAGGAAGCAAGCACATACAATGGGCTAAAGATAATTTATTCAACAAATGGAGTTGGGAAAATTGGGCATATAGGTGCAGAAAAATGAAACTAGACCACCTTCTTACATCACACACAGGAATAAATTCAAAATGCATTTAATACTCAAATGTTAGACCTGAAACCATAAACATGGTAGAAGAAAACATAGGCAGTAAAATCTCGGACATTGCTCATAGCAATATTTTATCAGATATATCTCCCCGGGCAAGGGAAACAAAAGAAAAATATAAACAAATGGGACAGCATCAAACTAAAAAGGTTTTGCACAGCAAAGGAAATCACTGACAAAATAAAAAGACAACCTACAGAATGGGAGAACATATTTGCCAATATATCTGATAGGGGGTTTATATCCAAAATTTATAAAGAACTTATAAAACTGAACAGCAACAACAAAAAAACCCAATTAAAAAATGGACAAAAGGGCCCGGCTGGTGTAGCTCAGTGGATTGAGCGTGGGCTGGGAACCAGAGGGTCCCGGTTCGATTCCCAGTTGGGGCACATGCCTGGGTTGTGGGCCAGATCCCCAGTGAGGGCCATGTGAGAGGCAACCTACATTGTTCTTTCTCTCTCCCTTCTCCTCTCTCTGAAAATAAATAAATAAAATCTTAAAAAAAAAAACTGGGCAAAAGACCTGAATAGACACTTCTCCAAAGAGGGCATACAGTTGTCCAATAGACATATGAAAAGATGTTCAATGTCACTATTCATCAGAGAAATGCAAATAAAAACCACAATGAGATAATAGCTCACACTGGTCAAAATGGCTATCATCAATAAATCAACAAACAAGTCCTGGGGAGCATGTGAGAAAGGGGAACTCTTTGTCACTGTTGGTGGGAATGCAGACTGGTGCAGCCACTGTGGAAAGCAGTATATAGATACCTCAAAAAATTAAAAATGGATCTGCCTTTTGACCCCACTTCTGTGAATATATTTGAAGGAACCCAAAACACTACTTTGAAAGGACATAAGCACCCCTATATTCATTGCAGCATCATTTACAATCCCTAAGATATGGAAGCAGCCTAAGTGTCCATCAGTAGATGAGTGGATAAGACAACTATAGCACATTTACACAATGGAATACTGCTCAGCCATAAAAAAGAAGACAGTTTTACTCTTTGCAACAGCCTGTATGGACCTGGAGAACATTATTCTAAGTAAAATAAGCCAGTCAGAGAAAGACAAATGTCATATGATTTCACTCATATGTGGAATCTAATGAACAAACTAAACTGACAAGCAAAATAGAGACAGACTCATAGATAGAGAGCAGGATGACAGGTAAGGGGGAATGGAGCTTATAGTTTGGAGGGCTTGAGCAAAAAGGACTAATGGACATGGACAACAGTGTGTGTAATGGAGGGGGAGTATAAGGGGACTAAATTGTAATGGAAAAATACAATAAAAAAGAAATTTAAATAAAAAAAATTGAGGACAGAAAATTGGAATGAATACCAGATCCAGGAAATCCCATCATATCGACTCATATAATAACTACTTTTCTAATAAAACAGTTTTGACAGATTATTTATTAGAGGATTAAGTCACTGCAATTCATATGATGGTATGCCTGAAAAGTATGTAATCTATTTTCTGCATTGGGTTAGAGGACTTGAAAAAAAAAGTTTAAATTGGAAGTTAGAACTTCACTTTGCCCTTTTTTTTCTGTTGAAATGATGATATGAATCATCTTTTGAAAAGTTTTTTTTGCCTAAGGTAGGTAACACCCTGTAGATTTGCCTCTAACTAGTCTATTAATTGAACTGCTGGCATGTTTATATTTAGAGACCTATTCCAGGCTATTGGACTCACCAGATGAAAAACACGAAGACCAGTTCAACCTAGGAGATAATCAATTTTTCATGCTCATTATCATTTAGATTAGTCTCCTATAAAGGAATGGTTGCAGCATGACACATTTTAATGCTAAATAACACCTCATATCTAGGGAGCTAAGGGGAACATTTAATGCTCCAGGTGAAAATGTAAAGATCTTAAATTTCATAGTAAAAGAGACCATCAGAGCAAATTTATGAAACTGCGAGCCAGAAAACTTTGTTTCATCAATATTTTTATGGTTGCTAAGCCATCGTTATTCTTTGTGTGCCTTCTGACTGTCCTGACAGAAAAAGAAAAGCCTTCAAAGCTTAAGTATTTCATTAAATCTTTCATATTTTGACACCATTTTGCCCTATTTTAATATTTTATATTGAAAAAGGAAAAGACATCTTGTATCTCTCTAAAAAATTGAAATGAAAACAGAGACCCAGTTACCCTGGTTTTAGCAGTTTGGGCTAAATGTGGGACATATGACAGCCTTACAGCACAGGCCTGATTTCTGTAACCAGTGAGTGACCTCAAGGACTTGATTATTGGGAAGTGAGAGAATCCTACAATTCCAGATTTTTTTTGTCAATTTACTAACACTCCTAGACCTTACATTTGAAATGGGACTATTCCAAGTAATCCCGCCTTCTTTTATTTAAGAAAAGTGTTAACACTGCACAGAGCTACCTCCTAAAATGAATGATATACACAGTTACTTTCTAGTTGCGCTTTATTCTTATTTTTAAAATAGCTTTTGGCCTTTGGCTCTGGCTACAGGGCCTACAGACTTAAACTCATTCTGCCTCCATGGAACCCATGCTGCCCCTTTTCCCTGGGGATTACCCATGGAAGTCTCTCCATTTGGTGTGCAGAAACACACACTCATCTCTGATGTATATGCACATGCCACGGAATATGTGGCAGAAAAAAAATGATCATTTAGATATGTGAGAACTGAAATGAAGCAAACAAGAAACACTGTTGCCTTCCCTTAATATCAGAAAGCATGATTTTGAAGTATAGAAACTTTATTCTTTTTACCATAAAAGCTTCTGGTAGTGATAAGCATGATTTCCAAGACTGTACATCACACCAGAAGAGCTCCATCTAATGTACCCGACTATAGTTTCAGTGGAGCTCATTAGAACAACAATGCAAACCAGCTGTCCCCTGGTGTTTGGAGAAGAAATATCCAATTAACTGGCCATCATCCACCTGGTTCCAGATTTTGCCATCTCCTGATGAGCCCGTAGGGGCAGCCAGTTTGCATGAATTTTAGTCATTAAATGCAAGCCAGGGGGTGAGGGGAGATGGGGAGGATGGGTATTCTATACCGTGGGAGGGGGAAGGTGAAAGGCCATCTACAGCTTGGCTATCCTGAAAGGCAGTGACTAATTAATTAAGCAGGGAATTGATTTTAAAACAGTTCCTTATTCTGTGTATGTTGAAGGCTAGAAATATATTCTGCTATAAATGCAAACATAGAACCATTTTGTAATGCATTTGTTTGGATTTTTCTCTTTAGCAATAGTGACATTAAAAGTGTGAGCCACACATCTATATTGTAATTAATGATATTCCTATATTGGAATATTGAAATTCCACTTGAATTCATCATTAAGGCTTTCCTTTGTGAATTTTTTAAAATATGATTAACTCAGAAATAAAAGCAATGACTGGAGCCTGTGAGCATTATTATTTTATCCTTTGGAATAAAGCACATAATGGGTATCTGACCATTTAATCCCTGGAATAAAACCTAATGGTATGGCTCCTGGAAATGTTATAGGTCTACATCTTTCTGGAGCAATATCACATTTTGAATAGAGTTGTCAATAAAATAATCATTTCTGAGCACTGCTAACTGAAAAACCTGTTGTGTTACAGTTTCCAATCTTTTCAAAATCACATTTAAAAAATCAATTTTGTTAAAAGATGACCAATCTCACCTGATTTATAAGTTGTAGCCTCAGAGGAAATACGGAATGTTTAGAGTTGAAGCCGCAGAACAAATGTGCCAGGCTGGAAGCAGACACTTCATGCATTTCAAGCCGTTTCCAGGACATGCTCTAGAATGTGTCAGTTTACAATGTTTAAGTCATGGGCAGGTGATCATTTACTTGCCAGTCTGAGTACGATGTTTATTTTCCATTAAAGGATTATATTTTGGGTTTACATGGACCTACCCTTTCTATCCGGTTAAGAGAGCATATATACATCTGATTGTGTTCTAGAAATCCCCTTTTATATCATTTCATATTTTAAAATAATTTTTTACAGCCTGTAATGCACAAGAAATAGAGAAAATTTGAATGTTGTATATTTTAATCCCTATAAAATTTTATTAAAAATGTTTTTATTGTTGTTCAAGTACAGTTGTCTCCATTTTCCCAATACCACTTTCCTCTGCCCCACCTACCCTCACCTCCCACCCTCAATCCTTCCCCTCTTTGGCTTTGTCCAGGAGTCCTTGATACATGTTCCTTGAGATTTACATCTTACCCATGACCAAAAGTGAATAAGTAACTTGTAAATATTGTACTTCTATGACTTTGCATAAGAATTTGAGGCAAGCAAAGCTGCCCAAATTAGAGTCACAATCTTTTAAGCTTAATAATTAAAAATTATTCTTTTAAAGAAAATAGCATTAAAATGAAAAGAGAACTGACTGTATGGGAAAATACATTTGCCAATGATACCCCGGACAAGGGTTTGATCTCCAAAATATATAAAGAACTCACATGACTCCACTCTAGGAAGACAAACAATCCAATTAAAAAATGGTTCAAGGACTTGAACAGACATTTCTCCAAGGAGAACATACAGATGGCCCAGATCATATGAAAAGATGCTCACCATCACTAGCCATCAGAGAGATGCAAATTAAAACCACGATGAGATACCACTTCACTCCAGTCAGTATGGCCATCATAAACAAATCAACAAACAAGTGCTGGCAAGGCTGTGCAGAAAATGGAACCCTAGTAGTGCACTGCTGGTGGGAATGCAGACTGGTGCAGCCACTGTGGACAACAGTATGGAATGTCCTCAGAAAACTAAAAATGGAACTGCCTTTTGACCTGGCAATTCCATTGCTGGGACTATATCCTAAGAATCCTGAAACACTAATTCAAAAGAACCTATGCACCCCAATGTTCATAGCAGCACAATTTACAATAGCCAAGCGCTGGAAACAACCTAAGTGCCCATCAACAAATGAGTGGATCAAGAAACTATGGTACATTTACACAATGGAATTCTATGCAGCAGAAAGAAAGAAGGAGCTCCTACCCTTTGCAACAGCATGGATGGAACTGGAGAGCATTATGCTAAGTGAAATAAGCCAAACGGTGAATGAGAAATACCATATGATCTGACCTATAAGTGGAACCTAACCAGCAAAAGAAACAAGCAAGCAAAATATACCAGAGACGTTGAAATAAAGAACAAACGGACAGTAACCAGAGAGGAGGGGGGAGGGGATAAAAGAGAATAAAAGGGGAACTGGTCATCAAGGAACATGTATAAAGGACACGTGGACAAAGCCAAAGATAACAGGTTTCAGGGTTGGAGGGGGGAATGGCTGGAGTGGGGGGCGTGTGGTGGGGTGAAAATGGAGACAACTGTATTTGAACAACAATAAAAAATAAAATAAATTATTCTTCTAGGAGGGTTTTTTTTGCCATTGTGATGGATTGGCTAACACTTGATTTGACATCTGATCAATATCTAAAATACTATTTGGTAATTCTCACATTTCCCTTTCCATCTTTTATAACTCAAACCTTCTGTTCTTTAAGATATTCTCATCACATTACTTACTGACTTCATCAGCTGTCTGAAAATTACCCACTTCCTTCTTTCCTTAGTCGTCTTCAGGGTCCCTGATTTATATGGTGTCAATCTTTCTAAAATTATGGCTTCATACTACTTTTTTGATGTTCTTTAGTCACCTTCATTTCCACTCGGAACTTCTTGATAAAAATTACTCTGAAAGTGGGTAAAATCTGAAATTTTCTTTGGTGGTAATAGTTTCTTTACCTTTGCTTATTCCCGTTGATTGAATTATTTCTTCCCATTTTAACAGTCCAATATTTTTGTCTGCCCCTCATTACCTGTTCCTTCAAACTTACTTTGTTTTCCTACTGGCTGTGATTCTGCCATTAGCCATCACAATGAAGTCCTCACCAGACTCTTAAAATTCCTCATCTCATATTATCAACCTTCTGTGTCCTTGTTTTTGCTTGATGCTTACCAAAAATTGCTAGAGAAGGTCAGGATGTTACAGTGAGTAAATCTACACTTGCTCATGTTGGGATAAAGACCCAAATCTCTAATAAGGTCTGCACAACCCTTTGTGAACTGGCCCAGTCTAGTGTCCCTCTACCCTGCTCTTAGGCTTCTGTTCCAGTCATGATGGCCACCTTGTAGTTGCTCAAACACATCACTCTTCCTCTTGATTTGGGGCCTTTGCTTAGAACAATCCCCCTGACCCCTTTTATCTTCTCCTAGTTAGCTCTTAACCAGTCAGTTGATGGCAACTTAAGTATTACTTTAAGTGGTACTTAGATTGTCTCCTTACCCTTCTAGTCTATCAGAGACCATGTACCTTTACTGGAGTTACAATTTTACGTTTAGTTTTGTGATTATACATTTGCTGTCATTTGGATAAACACACAGACCAGAAGTGTTTCTGCTTTCCCTGGTATATTAAAAAACTGTACTATGTTCAATAAATATCTTTCATGGAGTAAGTATAGTAAGTATTTCACAAATGGCACTTTTATTAGTAGTAACTCCTGAAGCAAGTTATATTTAGACATCTGTAACTATTAGAAATGTTTTCTTCATATAAGTGAAATGTCTTTTCCTACTTTTGTTCTTTGGTGTCATACAAAATAAACTGATTTCCAGTGTGGTGTAGTAGAGAGAGCATTGCTTAGGAGTAAGATTTAGTTGAAGATACCATAATCAGGGACTTACTATGTGCTTGGCACCATGCTTATCTGTAAGGTAGGAGTAACAATAATTGCTTTACCCTATTCAATTAAAAAAAATTTTTGAGCCCATATTGTATTCTATACAATGCATTAATATTTGGGATAAAAGATGAATAACACAAATGCTGTACTTGAGGAGTTTACAGTTTACTGGAGAAGTACAAGAAAATATCTCATGTGGGTTTTTGGTTAGGAATATGGTTTACTGAGGAATTGACTTGATCTGAATGTATTGGGATTCAGATTATTTCCAGTTGCTTGCCCAAGGTGAAGAGATGGGTATTTAGCGAGAGCTTCCAGAATAGTTGAGACTCAGAAAAGTATGAAGTTCCCCTGAGAACAGTCTTGGTATATGAAATTATTGGAAGAATTTCAAGTTGTATCATTGGCAACTGGGGGCTTTATGGGGGACCCATGAGTATGCAAACTGGCTTGACTCTCCCACCCCCACCTAGAACTGAACTGTTCTCCTGTCCTGTGTCATTTTCTGTGTGCACATAATTTTTTTCACATAATTTTTATCTTTTGCCTGTGTCTGATGTTGTCTTCCTATTTTTCCCTTTTTTTAATCATCACATGAGGATAGCTTATTGATTTTAGAGAGAGTGGATGAAAGAGAGAGAAAGAGGGAGAGAAACATCGATGTGAGAGAGAAATATCAATCAATCGGTCTCTTCTCCTATGTACCCCTGGAAACAAAACCCTGAACATAGACATGTGACCTGACCAGGATTCAACCTGTGACCTTCGGTTTACAGGAGGACACTCCAACCAACTTAACCATACATTGTATCAACCACATAAGGAGGATGAATGTGTATGTTGATCATTTAAATATGAGGTAAATGATGTGTTAGGGAATTCTCATGTGCTGCAGTGGGGGTATAAATTGGTACAACCTTTTTTGGAAACTGGACTTACCTCCATATATGCATGTCTATGACAGCATTTGCACACTTAGCTATATGAGGTCTGTCTGGAAAAAATCCAGCCATTGTTAATATGACAAGAATGGTTTGCGCAACATCGATGTAACCTGGCAGCCAAGGAGAGTGTACTGGAATGCACATGTGTGAACAATGATGACTTCTTTGTACTAGTCAGCGGGGGCGGTAGATGCCCCCACTGACTTGAGTGAGCATGTGTACTGTGTGGCTGTTGCATTCAAAATGACTGAGTGAGTAGAGCAATGAATCTGCATCAAATTTTGTGTTAAGCTTGAACATTCCTCTGCCAAAACTATTCAGATGATTCAGAAGGCCACAGCTATGGGCAATGGGTGATCGGGAGCTTCATCATGACAACATGCTAGCTCTTGCATTATGTCTTGTGCAGAGTTTCTGGTGAAATAACAAATCACCCAAGTGACTCAGCTCCCCTATATCCCAGATTGGTGTCCTGAGACTTCTGGATTTTCCCCAAACTAAAATCACCTTTGAAAGGGAAGAGATTTCAGACTAGTGGTGAGATTAAAGAAAATATGACTGGATAGCTGATGTTGATTCCAACAAAGGATTTTGCAGACTGTTTTGAACAATGGAAGAGATGTTGGGAGAACTATGTGAGGTCCCAAGGTACCTACTTTGAAGGATACTGTTGGGTATCAAGTCTACCCAACAATAGACATGATAAATGTGCTTTATTCATACCCTGGATACTATATAGCAATAAGAATGACTTACAACAACAAACTATAATAGGGATGACTTTCATTTGTAAAAAATGCCTAATAGGCAAAAGAAACCTAGGTGTTAGAAGTCAGGAAAAGAAGTCCCTTGTTGGGACTGTTTCTTAGAGGAGAGCACAGAGTGGCATTCCTGGGTGCTGATTATCTGTTTCTTGATCTGGGTGTAAGGTGGTTTGTGAAAATTCATTATGAACTACACTTATGGCCTGTGCACTTACCTGCATGTGATTTTTATATTTTAACGTAAAGCTTTAAAAGAGTTGGTTTTATTGGTTCTGTTTTTTCATCTTATTGAACTCAGGAATTCTGAAAGCAGCTTTGGTTATAGGAGTAAAACATGGAAATGTACCATACAGGAAAAAAGCTGTCCTGTTACACATTGTAAATTGGCACTTAGTCTGAAAAACAGTTGTCAAGCTAGTAAGGGGGATCTTTGACTTGATATGCCATATAAAATAATTATCTCAGTGATTGCAGAGCTCTTGAGAGGAACTTACTCAGAATCTACTTCTCTATTTTACTCTGGTTATAGTTGCTATTTTTCTTATAAAATGGATCTGATAGTCTTAAATACTAAATATTTCTACTTTTATTTTGTAATATGCTCTTAAAAATGACAGGTTAGGCACAGAATTAGTATTTTGAAGAAAATTGCTAGCTACTTCTTGAAAATCCTATAAAATGAGGCACTGGAAAATGAATTAATTTTTTTAAAAAAGGCAGGAGTTTATTTGATTTGAATCAGACAGAGTCAAACTGGAAGTGCTTATTTATTTGTTTTCTTTCCAGTTTTATTGAGATATAATTGACATAGAACACTGTATAAGTTTAAGGTGTACAGTATAATGACTTGACATATGTATATATTGTAAAATGTCAGCACAATAAGTTTATTTAATATCTGTTACTTCATATAGCTACAAAACATTTTTTCTTGTGATGAAACCTTTAATGTCTACTATCTTAACAACTTTCAAATATACCATATGGCATCGTTAACTATAGCCATCATGTTGTTCATTAAATCCCCAGGATTTATTTATCATATAACTGGAAGTGTGTACCTTTTGACCACCTTCATCTAATTCCCACACACCCTGTCTCTAATAAGCACAAATCTTATTTCTGTGTTACTTTTTGATTTCACATATAAGTGAGATTGTACAGTATTTGTCTTTCTCTGACTTATTTCACTGAGTTAACTTTTTTTTAAGTATTTTTTTTTAAGATTTTATTTATTTATTTTAGAGAGAGGGGAAGGGAGGGAGACAGAGAAGGAGAGAAACAGCAATGTATGGTTGCCTCTCACATGGCCCTCACTGGGGACCCAGCCCGCAACCCAGGCATGTGCCCTGACTGGGAATCAAACTGGGACCCTCTGGTTCCCAGCCCGCTCTCAATCCACTGAGCTACACTAGCCAGGGCCATCACCGAGTTAACTTTTAACATAAAATTTATATCTTAAACTTTAAAGTTATTGAACTCTCACATATTCAGAAGATGGAATATTTATAAGGTCCATATAAAATTAGGAAATAACAGATATTAAGGACAACTTTTATAAACAAATGCATTGATTTTTTTATCATACGTTCTTTATCACTGACCTACAGCAGTTTGTTAAAATCTTGTGGGCTTGCACTTGTACTTGTTCAAAGACAAACTCAGTTTTATTAAAAATGTTAAGAGTTTGAACAAAACTGATTTGAATTGAGCAACATCCAATCTAGCAGAGAGAAAGGAGCTTAAAGGAGCTGTACAAAATGAAAGACTTTTACATGTAGGAGAGAGTGGGAACAAAGAAGTTACACTGGCAAAAAGCAGGTTAGGTTGGTTAATGCAAAGTCACTTACCTTCAAGGCATGGCAGGGGTCCGTCAAGCAGATTAGGTGATTCCTGACTGATTGGTTTAACATTCCATATCTGGGAGAGGCAAAACTGTAATTAAGTCTTGGTTTGATGATATGGGGCTTAACATAAGTGACTCCATTTTGGGCCTGTTGTCTTGTTTTTAACATAATCTTGTCCTGGACTTGACTCAGGAACTAAAGGAGAAACACTGAAAATCCATACTCAGTTGTACATTTGCACAACAAATGTCTATCTTACTTTAATAACTTAAGGATTTTTAATGATTCTAAATGTGCATCTCTGTCGAACAGGTCAATTGAGGTTGCATTCTTTGACTGCAGAACTTAGCACAACTAACTGGCCTACCATGTGCAGAATCAGCCTTACTGACCTAACTGGAGAATGGTAAACAGAACCATTTGGCAAGTTACTTTTGGTTTAAAGAACTAACTTCTGGAAACAAAGGACTTCTGCCAAGATGGCGGCGTAGGAGGACGCACTGCGCCGCCGCTCACAACCAGAGAGTTTAAACAACGAACTCAATAGCGAAAAATAAACAACCAGAACGGACAGAATCGAACTGAAGGGAAGTCCGACACCCAGGAAGTTGGGAAGGATGTACATCCAGGCTGGTAAGCGGGGCAGAACCAAGCAGAGGAGTGGAGTGAGAGGCAGTTTGCCCGGAGGGACTCACCCCGCGAGCGCCTAACCAAAGCATGACCCCAAGCAACGGGTGAACCTCGCAGGCCGGCGGCGTAACCAGAGAGGCCAGTGGGAACCAGCAGGGCTGAGACTGGCGGAAAAGGCAGTGGGGAACTGGGGAGCAGAGGGTGATAGGGTGTGGCGGTGAATGGCAGACGCCATTGCTCCCTCCCAGGTCCCGCCCCCAGTGGAAATGTCACAAAAAAGCGACCCAGGCTGCCAGGCACCAACAAACACCTAAGACTCTGACAGGTGCGCTGAGATAAAAAAGAATGAAAATGGCCAAAATGAAAGATCAGAACAAATTACAACTAATGGACGAAGAGATAGCCAAATTAACAGATGCCCAGTTTAAAACACTGGTAATCAGGATGATCACAAAACTGGAAGAAAGGTGGACGCAAATAAATGAACAAATGAAGAATACGATAAAGATAATGAGGGAAGATATACAGGGAACCAATAGGGAAAAAAAGGAAGCTGAGACTCAAACCAATGGGGTGGACCAGAAGGAAGAAACAAGAATTCCAAAAAATGAGGAGGGACTCAGGAACCTCAGAGACATTTGTAAACGACCCAACATCCGGATCATAGGGCTGCCAGAAGGACAAGAGGAACACCAAGAAATTGAACGTATTTTTGAACAGATAATGAAGGAGAACTTCCCAAATCTGGCAAAGGAAATAGGCTTCCTGGAAATCCAAGAAGCTCAGAGAACCCCAAAGAAG